>JAAXYX010003249.1:0-14953 GCA_036851915.1 Ptenothrix huangshanensis | reverse complement strand
TATTTTCCGAAAGCTTTTTAAGATAAATTGCACACAACCACGAGCGACGGGAGTCTAATGCGACTGGAAAATTAAAAACATGCCGTTCTCTACTCCTTTCTCCAGCTCTGCCTTCTGTATCCTTTCCTCCAGCTTAGTAACCACACACACACACACACACTCAACTATTCTCTATCTAGTACTAGTATATAGCTACTTTGCTCTACATCTTGTATTTCTATCTCAATGCATTCATATGTATTCCCGTCTTTCGTCGTTCGTAATGTGTGCACATCCTCGTCACTCCGTCACCAACGCTGGTACAAGTAAAATGTGAAAAGCCTCCAATGTGCTCTCTGTACCTCTCTATACAGATAAAGCTAAGCCACCTCATGATACGCACACAGTATCAATATCATTTCTAGATTCTCCCAATCATACTGTAACATACGTACCTACCTACATAGTGAAACAAACCGAATGCATATCTCCTGAGTCTGCTCTACTGATACCATGGAGCGAACATCGCCGGTGACTGTAACGTAGGAGGAATAAGAGTAGCAAGCGTGAGAGACGAGAGAGTGCATTATCTATGAAAAAATTCCAAACAGACACACCACTCGATAAATGTACAAATGAACAAATGTAAGGTCGTCAAGTATGGATCTCCATATCAACTCCCAGCTCCGATTTAAATTCCTTCGCCAACATCCCAAATCCCCTGCACATCATTAACATGGAACAATACCACACCAAACTAAAGCTAGAAATGCCATGCCTGTAGTTAATGTTCAATCTCTTCACGTACATACATGTACATATACAAGGAGTACTTAGGATTAGAACAACTTCTCACGATAAAATTAGTTATGAGTTCCATTACAACCTCGTCAAGATTTACCACATTTTCCTCACTTCCCTTCCCTCAACCAGAGGTATGGGTACTCGTGGGTTTAACTGAGAGAACTCACAGGAATGAGGATAACTGTAGACGATAGGAGATTTTCTAGACTGCAGTCAAAGATTCACCAGACTACTTTTTCTCTACGTTGGTTGAAAATTGCAAGTGTGTGGAATCCACGGAGAGATATGGAGAGTAGTGACTCCAGAGCACTAAACCGAACCAGGCTAGAGGTCGAGCATTAAAGATGTGTCCTTCGTGAATTATGTTATGCTTACACGATATAAAGAAATGATACCATTTGGTATTTCCCTTGTACATTTCGTATTTTGAATTCGGCTTCGGTTTCGGTTTCGGCTTTGGCTTTGGCTTCGCATGAATTCAACTATCCACATGCCAAGACACACTGTACTTTACTCTGTTCTCTGTGCAAAGACGGATAGTGAGAGGGAGTGGAAAAAACTGGATGAGCCTGCGACACAAGTCTAGAGAAGTCATATGCAGTTAAGCTAACATCAGATGACATGAAGAGAGAGAGAGAGGGCGAGTGGAGAGAGTGAAGTTCAGTTAAGATCATTCGGGTAAATAGTATTTTATTTTGGCATGGATGTTGATGGTGTATAGTTAGCGTTGACAAAAGTTGCCCGGATATTTATGGGTAAAGGGCAAAAGCCATTAGGAAAGAGATGCTTGCTTTTGCTTTTGCCTTGGCTTTGACTTTTCCCTTAGAATATCCCAGTATCCCAGGATATACGAGGCTTGCATTTTTCTGTCTAAATTTATCGATGCTAAGATATAAAATGGATTTTTTTTCGCGGGCTGGAACATTTAGCTCATTCTCTCTCGTTTTCATTTTTTTCTTCTAAACTCGTCTCGTCTTCGTCTTCGTCTTGATTCTCTTTCCCACTTTTACGTTTGCTCTTTCCTCGTTTTTTCCCATTCAACTTGCAGCGTGGATGACAAACATGAAACAATTTTATTCTTGGTAGTAGGAATCATGAGGAAAAAACAGTCCGACTGAGGAAGCAACAGTAATGTCGTGGCGCAATGGAAAGTTTGTATAAACAAGAGCGTGCTTAAAAGTTTCAAACAATTTTATCTTCTAAAACAAATATTCAATTTCCAATTCCAGTTCAAAAAAGTGCCGGGATGGAGCAATACGATGCAACGGTGATATGATGATGGTGGTATCAATAGCAATGCAAATGCAAAGCAGTTTCTTTACGTGTGAGCTGAGGATACTAGTGACAAAAAATGGTCTCACTTTACCCGGGTAAAAGTGTCTGCTGCCTTTCCTTCCTACCCTTTGGTAGATCAGCACGGTATATTTTTCACCGAGACACTTATACTAGATGTAGTAGGTGCATATGAAAACGACTTTGTTGGTGGCTTTTGCTCGGCATGGGCTTTTATGAAACTAGAACGAGTCTTGAATATCTGTAAATGTGAAAAGAAATACGGCTATCCTGGTGTAATGCATCTCGATGTGAGTTGAGTAGTAACTTTGATTTTTCGTTTTCGTTTTCCTTTTGCTCGACATAAGCGAACATTTCCTTCTTTTTTCTCCTCTCTTCTATTTGTCTCCTCCATGGCTTTCAGATTTCAGTGTAGCATGGCAAGGGAAAAGACTCTCCCGTGGCATTCCACAATGTCCTTGGATGGGTACTCAGAAAATGAAAAGAGCTGAAAAGCTTGCTGAAAAGAAACTCGTTGATATATGTTGACAGCTTTTTCCAAAAATTGAACAGCATCTTTTCAACAAAAAAATTCTCACAGCCAGGCCATATAGCTGCTCCTGTTCCCTTTCCTTTCTTCAATACTATAAGTTCCACCAGCGCCATCGTCATCGTCATTGCCATCACCTTTTCTCCTTTTGCTTTTTTTTTTACTACAGTCCTTGCTGTCGCCAATCTATCCATACCTTCCATTATACCTTGTAGCTTCTACGCCTACAGAAATTTCTCCCTCTCAGCATTAACGCGAGAATTCTTCAAAACCCTTGCTACTAGTGTTAGTATTTTGAGCATCTGATTTTTGAACTAATACCGCACTGTTGTGCAGTTCAAGTGGAAAATTATACGCAGAATAATAATTGCACGAATTTGCGAATTTGCGAATATTAGTGGAGTGGAGTAAGTAGAGGAATACTTGGAAGTGCACAGCTTCTACCAGTCCTGTCTGTTGGTCTGTGGAGCATGAGGAAAATTGACACGACAAAGCAAAATGACAGTGTCATGTTTCATTATAGTCATCACACGTAGAAGGTGACGGTAAAATCCATCTGTAGTGCATGGGCTTATCCCTCTCACTCTCGTCCAGTATGAGCAAGTGAGAAAATTATTGTGCACAATCCGGATGCGAATCGGAAACTGAGAGAAGCATCGACGACGCTGACTACTTTAACCCCGCCAGCCCAATTCACTCACTCTGCGTCTATCCAAGGCCAATCGCCTTGTATGCACTAAACTCCTTACTACAACCATTCACTCACTTCTTGCTGTATGTCTTAGAGCGCTGTGTGCTATAGCATCGCATCGTACCTGATCGAAGAATAAGCCGAGCCGGGAACCGGGTGAGATGGCAAGATTGAGATGGTATCCAAGAGAAAATTACTTGCATGCATGTTTTATGAGCAAATCGGATGTTTATATTTTCCGTTGGTATTACTTTACCATGTCATGCCACACCACACCATACCATACCACACCACATCGTCTTCATGGACACACTGGAACTGGAGGATGAGGACGAGAGCGAGAGTGAGTGTCTGTAGAGAGAAAATTGGAGGAAAACCCCAAACTAACTATAAGCAACGACTTGGTCTTGGTCTGGAGTGTACCTACCGTAGCCCTACTTGTAATCGTCTTTAAACCATCCACATGCTCATCCACCGACCTAAAGCTATGCTATTACATGCTAATGCCTCAAGAGCTTCTCGTCCTGCTAAAGTATGTACATTGGTTATTGGTACCTATTCTCGCCAGACATTTGTTTTGCGGTTCGAAAATGCGTTTTTTAATCCATTCGCTCGTTCACATATGCCTTGAGAGAGAGACGAAAACACTCAGTAAAACTCTATTACGGGATTGCCATATGGAAAATTCAGCTTGAGAAATACATTAGACTAACTCCAGAGTGAGTGGTTCCAACCACGAACCAACAACCAGGAGGAACGACTGCTTCGTCTGCTTACTTACTTAGGAACGAGAAAAAATAGAAAAAAGTCAAACCATGCAGAGAACTTAAACATCCATTAGGGAAACTTTCCATTCATTTTCAAACGCAGGGATACCGTCGGTACGGAGCTATGCATACCATGTTCTGTGGTATGAGTATATAGTCCTTACTTGTGGATATAATTACCATGTCTATCACAGTATACCAGCACCAGCTCTGTGCATTAGGAATTTTGGAATTGGAATTGGAATTCGATTGAGCCATGTGTATCATGTGCACACACACAGATATAGGTAAATGGAAATGGAAGGTAGCGCACCAGCCGAAAGAGAGTGAATGAGTGAGTCGAAAGACTTAAACATGCGTAAAACCAAAGACCGAAAGGAAAAAGAAGGGAAGAGAAGGCTCGCTGGCCTAGATCGCATTAACCTACCTAATTATCCAGTTCAACTCACGAGCTTTCTGCCTTTTGCTGTCCCAATTCATTTATTTACAACCAACTGACTTGTATCACGACAAATCGCAATTATATTTACCAATCCAATTTATTTCCCTTAAAAATTATTTTGTGTCTACAAGGCTAGAGTGGAGCATGGAGAGTGGAGAAGCATGCGAGTCCGTCTGTCGATTCCAATTCCAATGTGTCAATTCAACGTCGATCTGGATACCTGGCTTGGCTCTCTCTCTCTCTCTCTTGCTTGCTCTGCTTGCTCTCACTCCAATTCACTTGACTCGACTAAGCTAAATATATGTACAGAGCACATATGCTCTCCTGCCACGTATGCTTATGGTTTGACTTTATTCCACATTAATGCTCACCGCCAATCACAATCAACTTCTCATGCATGCCATGAAACTAACTATGTAGAGTACAAGCCAAAGCCAAAGCCAATAACCGAACCCAGCCAGGCCAAAGGAAACCAAACCAAAAAACCGCAAAAGTTGTTCAACTACCTCTGGTCGATAATCCATTTTTTTCCTCCGCAGACGGTTGCATTACATTGTTACTCGAGATAATCAAATTATCCTCCAATTACTGGCTATATATGAATGCACGTACGAAATAGAATGAATACGAAATGCGTCTATTTTTTCCACTCTCCAATCCAGAAGGCAATCCTAATAATTCCCTACTTTCAAATCTAAATTACAGGCAGGAGGCACATTGCATTAGCTCCTTCCTTACTTACTCGCACAGATGAAAACCAAGGTAGTGGTTGGTACTTGTAATTAATTACCATTACACAATCCACAGAAATAATTCAAAGACTGGCTCTGGCTCGAGATAGTGTATTGTTGGAGTTTTAATCCCTAGTATGCACATACGCTGTGCTACGGAGCTTGGGTCTGGATGAGTGAATGTAAAAATTGTGAAGATAAAGAGATGGTCAATTATGATTACAGCTAGTTGAAGGATGGGCTTACTGACTAACTGACTGACGGGGCGAGTGTCGGTGGATGGATGGAAGAAGAAATTAAGATAATCAAGGCCGATATTTAATGGGCTTTTCAAATGCATTAAGCTCAATTTAGTTTAATATGATCAGGTTTGAGTTTTCCATTTTCCATACAAATAAGCTTTGATGGCAAGACCTCATGCACTTACACACTCACTTGCTCTCCTACGCTTTCCATCATGTAAAAACTTGGTCCCACCGTCCACACAGTGGACTTCCGTCAGTCAAAGCTTGAGCGGAATATCGACATCAACATCCACATCGATGTGGAGCAACGTCTCCGAGACGATTACGATTTTCATCGTCGTCATCACCATTAAACAATTATCTCCTGCAGTATGAAAACCTATCCTGAGCTCTACACACACACACCGCACCATGTCGATGAGTTGAAATAATTGAGCTTTCAAAATTCATTTTCCTTCATTAAGTGTATGCAGTAGCAGGGAGGAAAGAGGGGAAAAAATTACTTTTCTTGTTGATGGATTTTATATTGAAATTACCTGCCTATTTATCTCTATCTCTACTCACCGTCTCGATGCATAGGTCAAGTTTCCTTCCCTCGTCTTTTGCACTCGCTTCCAAGCCTATCCCTAGAAGGATATTGAGAGCAGGTGAGTGGATGTTGCTGCGGTGCAAGTCACTTGGAAAAATTAATAAGCAGAATCCATCTGTAGATAAAAGTGAAGAGCCAAGTCCGAGACTCAAGAGGCTTAATTAATATGTACCTGGGAATTAAAGGCAAGTGCACCTCCGGCACTAACAATCAGCCGATTTACGACCACGATCTTTGTTCGAATATTCTGCAAAATCTAGAATTAATTACTATTCATTCGGTCAATTTCTCCGGAGCGAAATTGAAAGTGAAAATTGAAAGATATGGTGCAGTGGATTGAGCCTGCGTCTCTTAGATCAAAGCTAAAAAGCATCCGTAATCCATCTCCATAGAGCATTATAGACGAGGGGAAAAATCCTCAGATTTCCATAGTGTGTGGCAGGAGAGTAAGTGAGGAAAATTTGCTCACGTGCCAATAGATTTCCCCAAAGACTTTAAAACACATCGGATGAAGAATAATAATGGCAGTTGGTCCTGTAGCACTGTGGATCAACCGAAAGAGCTATATAGTCACCCAAACTACATTGCTCCAGTACTGACCCACAAGTAAGCCATGCCATGCCGTAGCAATTGCACAGAGAGGAATGACCAAACGGAAAGCCCAATGATGGCCACAATGACCAAAAAAGCTCAAAGGCATCTTTGTAAAAAAAATTCCCTAGCCAGCACAAAATGCTCCCTCTGTACGCGTTCGGACGGAGATGGAAGTCCTGACGGGTAGACTTGAGCCTTCCTCCTCCTTTACCTACATACATAATTTGTCGGCAACTCAAAATTCTCTCCGTGGTCTTCTCTCCTCCTGCCTGCCCACGTCCAGCTCGTGAAGGACACGGGAATATGGAAAAGGACAAAGTTTGCATCTTAACTGCTCCTATGTGCACATTGTATAGGTACGAGTACAAAGGATAAAATCCACACGATATATCTGGAGATAAGTGTGGTGGAGCACAAGGAAGAATGAGGAACAGGACGAGTACAAGGTTGGCAAGATAGAACTACCTAGCCTAGTTTTGAGTTTTTGGTCCTTTATCTGCACTTGAGTCCCAAGATATATTATGATCGTAACCCTACACAGACATTTAGGAATACTCTCGTGTCTATCTTCAAGGGTAAAGTTGAACATGTCTGGAGATAGGAATTGCAAAAGTAGCCGTAGCCAGTCTCCTTCGGTCCTCCAGCAATGACTAGACTGTATGCTCCTCAGGTCTTTTATTTTTTCATGAATTTCTTATACACACATGCATGCATGGAACGTGGAGAGCTGAGCAGAAGCAGAAGATCTATCGGTACAAGAGGATTTGAAGGAATGGACAATATGAAAAATGGTCCCAAACCACTCGAGCGAATTCGATGGTCATTTTTTCCCATCTTATTCTCTCGAGAATACTCAATCTACACGCACCCTTCATTCAATTGTGGACCGTTCACTTTACTCTTCTCGACTCCACTACACACTGCATCCACTCCTCTCACTCTCTCATACACTCGGTGTTGCCCGCATTTCCCTCCATAGAATTTTTATATGGTCCATAGGTAGGTGGGGATATATATACATAGCTGGGAAGGTACTAACGTAAGAGTCTTCCGTCACATAACAAATTCGCATGGTTAATATATACAGTGAAAAATCCATAAATACATATTTATTATTTCTCTGCTCAGTCGTCCATTGCCCATAATGACTGCCGTCAATGTGTACCGGTGCATGGAGGCAGTGCTTCTTCAACTCCGTGCTCCATACATCTAAATGAGATTCTTCCGCCCGTGACCTATCCACTTGATATCACCCATAATAAGATGATACTCTCAAGTTTCTTTCCCATTCCACCGCATCAAATCTATCTGTCTACATGCTCAAGAGGCACATAGGTATCCTCAGCGTCATTCCCATCACCATAGGTCTCAACTTTGCCCACAAATAATCCATGCTACGTAAATCTACTTTAGATGCCTCCATGTCTCCCGTCTGCATTGTACAAATTATTATTATCATAACTGCAACTCCAATGCCTCCTTCTGTAGTGTGGTTTGGCTTGCAAGAGAGAGAGAGAGGGAGGGAAATTCAATAGAACAGAATGTACAGAGAAATAAAAAAATTGGTAGGTGACTCTATAGCTTTGCATACACGTATACGATGAACGAGTGGAGGAAGAAGGATACAAATGATATTTGTAGAAATGCTGTATGGATGCTGTAGTAGGCACTATACACATCTCCATGAAGCCTATGTAAAAGTCAAAGTGGAATTGGACGTTGATGTGGATGTGGATGTTGAATGGGTTGGAATAAGTAATTGTAAAAATTCCAGCCGAGCTTTAGAGTTGGGAAAAGGCAGCGAGTCAAATGGGAGAAAAAATGACGGAATGAAGGAGAAGTTTTGGAGGCTTTTTGGAGAAGGAGATGCTGGCTGGAGGAAGAGCACAGCTGAGGGGAAAAGAATTACAACTGTGAAATGAGGAGTAGATAATGAAAAGGCTATTAGAAGAGCTATTTAGGCAATGATAACGGTTTTATGGTACCTCGGAGACGTGTGTGCCCCTACCAACCGATTTATGACAGTTTCATCCCCGACATCTACATACCTACCTCCACCGCCACCTCCTCGTCCTCGTCTCCTATTTCCAGTCAAACAATTCAAGACCATCACCAAATCACACTTGAGTTTCACTCAAATCTACAAACTTATCACGGCACCACCACCACATCACTGCTGCTACAACTCAACTCGAGCAATCTCACTCTCTCAATTTCTCTCCGTCTCTCTCTCTCTCACTCTCTCTTCTTTTCCTCCGTCTGCCTTGTCTCATCCCAGGCTACTTGTTCGGCTCGGTGTTGTGCATAATTACGAAATTACACAGACATGTGAGAGGAACAGGAGCAACTACGACGATGAGAACGAGGACGAGTGGAAACCCCATCAAGTGTAAAAACTGCACATAGTCATGTATAATGGGAAAAAATAGTGTCATTATTCCTCTCTGCACATTTCCTTGTCCTCATCCTCACATCTGCTCTGCTTTCACTCCCTTAAATTTGAATTCTTCCCTCCAGCACCAGTATCTTGGTGTCTTTCTCCTTCCCTCTCCTATCTCCCAACAGCCACTATTTGAAACAAAAGAATGTGCAAAAAGTGTTCAAATGGCGAATTATCAGCTCATCAAAAAGTTGAGCTGAGTCTCTCTAGTGACTGTGTGGAGGAAGGATGAAGGGCCTGGGTATTTTATGCTTTTGCTTCACTTTGTCCTTTCCTTGCCCCTGGTACTAGTCGTACTCGTAATTATACATATTACCACAGCATATCACCAAGTCACAACTAATTAAGAGAGGAAACCTGAGCCGTAAAAGCTCAGGCTGAAAATTAGGAGTACCATTATATAGTGCCTATGTAGTCCAAGTCAAATTGGGCTTCTCTCTCTGCTACTGCATTTGAGACAACGACCGGAAGTGGCGATGGTACCGCTACACTGATACTCTCATGATACACTTGATTCTTCATCCACAGCTATAGCCATAGCCATGTTGACTAATTTACATGAAGACAATTCCTATGCATGCGTATACGTTTATTGCTATTGTTACTGAAGCTGATAATGTGTGTAGTTGACTCAATTTGGAGTAAATGGATGCCATAATATAAAACAGTAGCTGGATGCGGAAAGGTTGAGACGAGAGGAAAGGGCAAAGCTGGTAAAAGAGGTTGGTTCGGTATAGACACTTGAAGACGAAAATGATGGGGTGGCCCACCACTTGATGAGCCTGATGGGATTTTGATAGTACGGTGTGATGATTGACCATAATAATACTCATCCACCTCACATTATCAGCATTCACTATTTTTATTTCCACAATCTCCACATGTACTTCCCCGCTCAGAAACCATTGCTATAATCATACACACTACAGCTATAATTTGACAGCTATGTATATAAGAGAGTGGAGCATCGTAAAATTGAATGACCCAGTGTAATTAACATGGGATCAAACATGAAACTGCTAACTATCCTCATCATTCACACCGTTACTACTAATACCGGTCCATAGTTAGGTATACCAAGAAAACAATCTCGACAGAGTGACACTCAATAATACCACTAGTATAAGAGCTGTCTGTTTGCTTTTATTCATTCTTGTTTTGTTTTCCTTTCTAGTAGTTCCTTTCTCCATGAGCTTTTGACTTGACATAATTATCAGCCAGAAAGAATGACCATAAAAATAATAAAAAGGTAGGCTTTTCAATTACACAGAATCTTAATGAGGGTTTTATGTAACTGTGGAGGAGTTTAGGTTTAGTTGTTGATTAGACAGCGAAGAGATATCTAAAACAAGCTTCCTAATTAAAATATTTCGCCGCACAGAATACCAAAGTGGAACAGAATGATGAGTCCTATCTTGTCTTATCTCCTGGCTTTGGCTTCCCAACACAGAGTAGGTACATGTATGGGCGCATGATTGAGTAAGAAGCTATTACGCAGAAGAATTAAAGTTGCATCGTATACAAGTATATTTAAAAATACAAGCCATCCTTGCAGGTCCACGAAGGTATGTATCTGTATGTTGGTCCATGGGACGGGATACATAGGAAGGACGAGAACCACTCTTGGAGAGCGAGTGCCAGTGCGAGGAAGATGATTTGTATTCCACATGCATCGGTTCATAACTAAGCCCCCCACTAAAATAGTGCCACCAACCTCGTCAAGAATATTTTATCTGTATTTCATTTTAACTGAAACTTATTCTTTACCCAGTTCACTTGAGCTTTATCTATTACACTACACTTTGCCTAGACACTTAGACCGTCCAGTAGTTGCTCCTTATGTACCTACGTTGATTTGACGGGACTCTTGGTTTTCGTTTCACTTGACTTGACTTGACTAAAAATACAAATATAAGCAACCACGTCTCCGTCCATTGATACACGGAGCGCAGGTTGTTGAGTAAGCAGGGGTGCGAGTAATCGTAAGAGCTTCAGAGAGAATGTCAGTTGGTCGCTTTCTGCTTCTTCTCCGTCTTCCTAAGCGTCTATCACTCCATCACATTATGTGGTACAAGTGGAATTGTGCCGTTGAATTGGAAATGAAATTCAAATTCAGCTCGAAACTGGACACAGGAGTCATGTGAAGCCTGACTTTTGCTACATGCACACCTCCGTAGGTATTTCAAAAGTCAAGTAGATTTTGCTTACAGTGTGCAGTACATCATTGGAATTCTCATGGACATGGAAAATCCAAGGGACTCCAATGTACATGGAGATACACACTGATAGATAGCCAAAGCCCAATCCAATCCACCAATGCAATCCAATGCGATGCAATGCAAGTAAATCCAAATGCTAGCTTGGACTTGGACGTGGATTTAGAGACGAGATAGAGACGGAAAAACTGTAGGTATGTACTTGGGATAGAAAGTAAGTAGAAAAGTTGAAGCTTTATGAAACGTGACTTGAACATGAGATGAGTTGAGATAGTCTTAAATTTAATGAACATACGCTAGGGTCTTTTTTGATGCCCATTTTCTGAGTGATTCCAACAACTACAGCACATTGATGCTCCTCTCCCTCCTTCCTCTCACTCTCACAGGTAGGTACATACAATCCATCCTATTCAGCTATAAAAGATACACACCGTCAAGCCAAAGTCAAAGTCAAAGCCCAAGCCAAAGAGCCCAGCTTAAAAAAATCATTATTATTATTATGATGGTAGGGATTTTATTATTTTACATAGGACTGCCTGACTCAAAAGTATCCATTCCATTTGACTATTGCCCATGAGGACTCATCGTCAGATGCAATGTCAATGTTTTCAACAGCATCGTAATATTTCCAGCCCTGATCTTCCCTACCGTACATGGACCTCAGAGTCAGAGTCGGCTGAGCCACAGCTCTACAGTTTGACAAGCTGATCGTCCGTAAAGTGCTCGTCAATTTCTTTGTGAGATTTTAATGTTGGCTGGGTCCGTGTCTAGGTATCGTCGATCATCATCTGGCTTAGCTTAGGCAGACGACGACAACAACAGCAACAACATCAACAATAACAACCCAGACCAGCCAAACAGTCACACATATTGAAATAGGAATCGGACAAGATATTCTCTCTAGCAATATAAATACCAACTAGTACCAAGTCCATTCCCCGCCGTAGTTCAGTCTTTCAAGTTCATCTCCATTAAAATTTCCAATATTTTTTTCATCCGTCGTTTGGAATTGGAAGCGGAGAGCCTCCGTATAAGACGTTATCCTTATCTCTCTAGTCATCTCACCACCTCGTATGAGTAAAATTAAAATTTAAGCACCCTCCACTTGATTGTATGTCGTACATGTTTCATTTCCATATTTCCTCTTGCATCTGCTCAGTCTTATGTTAAGGTTGTGGTAGTAGTGGTGGATTGTACCGGAGAAAGAAGGAGATAATGCTGAGCTCAGGATAAGAATACGAATCCATAGCGTAATGATCAGTGTAAATGAGTAACAATAGAATGAAGAGCTTGGAACGACTGCACACTGCAGACAAGTAAATAGTAACTAGGCATGTAATGAAAGGTGCGATGTTCTCTCTCTCTCTTTCTTTGGCTTCTCCTTGTCTCTTTCTAAATACGTACGTGTGCACTTTGATAATTTTGAAGATTTCAATTGAACAGGATAATAGATATAATGTGGTCAGAGTACAATACATACAATCAGAATCACGAGACCGAATATGGTCGGACGTCTCCTCAGGTAAGAGATTAATCAGATTCCAGCTACGAACGTACCTTACTTCTCTTTCCAACACCGTTCCCAATAGCAACCACTCACAGCAAGTTCAAAGAGGAGGAAAACAATCGACATGAACCAACGTATCCTTTTCATCATCATCACCAAGTACAGGTAGCTTGGCATGGCTAGGCTCATGGAAGATTTCAATTGACAATGCAAGAAAAGATGAAGGCATTCATACAACTTTTTAGCATCTATGTATAGAGATCTCTTTCAGTTCAAACTAGGACAAGTATAAGCTTGTATGGTGTGTGCGAAACAGTTTTTGAATATGACTTGTACATAAGCAGGGAACCTCTCTCAAGTATGAAATAATAATGATGATGATAATAGTAATGGTAATAATAATAGCTCAGCTTGAAGGAGAAGAAGACGCGGATTGTAGACAGAGAGACTGCACTCAAACTACTTGTTCTTCCACGACTACTGACTGACGGCTGCCCAGGCAAGATTCCCTTGTTTGTTAAATCACTAACGTAAGGATTGTGAGTATAAATATGTAAGCGTCAGACTCTGTTATTATTCCTTGCTTTTGATTTCGCCTTACTATTGCTACGCCTCCAGTCGCTCGGCTCTCGTCGCTCGTTCTCCTTTCACAATCAACTCACTCCGTGTGTTTTGTGTTTTGTCCCTTGTTCATTTTTTTTGCAGAGAATGAATTGTTTGTGGATCAGAAAATCGGCACATTTGAAAAGCATTTGGGTGCTCATCAGAATCCTATTCTTTGAGAACAAGAACCGAGGATAGCATGTGCCTGGCAGCCTCCGACGCAAACCATAAGCACAGCATAGGTAATAATGCAGCTCATCTCGTCTCATCTCATCGCAGGCGGAACAAAACAAGACAAAAACATTTTTCTGTCGGATCCTACACGTATTATAGAGCTACTATATTGTATGCATTATAACTACGGAATAAACGCTGGTAATATTGGAGTATTAGATTATGCAAGTCCAAGACTGTTCTATTAGTAAACCGTAGCTAGCCATGGCCTTAGTCATAGTCATAGCCATGGCCATCTTGTTCCATGAACTTCGTTTAGTTACTTCTTGGTTGATTTTTTAATTTCCTCCAGGCAACTACTGCCTTTTTTCCTCTCTCTCTCTCTCTCTCGATCTCGCGCATTAAGTCCAAACACACTGAATGCACTACCCACGACACAAGAAGAAACGATGGCACGGATATTCCTGTATAGTATCAGTATTCAAATTCAATCGCTATACTCACAATGCTAATATCTCGTTGTACACTCTACACTGTACATCCAAGTAAATTGTTCTCATCTGAATATTAATGAGAGAGAGGAGAGGGCGATACATTAGCAAGCCATTCTTTGCCCATCGTTCTATGATGCTTCATACATCCTTCCAACGCCTTTGGCAACGGGCTTCAGAATGGATTTTCATTTCCAAATTCAAAATCCTCTCTCTCTCCCTATGCTACAACTAACGATAAGCAAGCCTTGCAATGCTATGGCATTATTGTCTGCCCTCGTATCGTATCGCATCATATCCCATCATGTGTACTATAGTACTGTATTCAAATTTAAAAATCAAAACAAAGACAATAGTCAGAGGTACAATGTACAATGCAATGGGCTATGTATTAGGTACCTATGTAAAATGCTAACATAATGAGCAGGCATTAATATCCCAGTCCTCATCCTGTAACCCCGTGAAGGCAGTCCAAGTCAAGCCAAGCCAAACGAGAGGAAAGGAAACCACCGGTAGATACTGGAGGCTATTGTAATCATACTGCTGTGATGCTAATGCTAATGCTTAATGGTAAAGAATAAAGTCCACCTGGTCAATGTAAACGTGTAATTACGTCTTCAATTCTACTTGGCTTGGCCCTTAATTCACCTCGTACTCTTCATCCTCTCGCCCATGACTCAGGTGTCCCTTAGAATTAACCATGACGATCGAGTGCAAGGAGAGGAGACCACATCCACCATTGAAATTTCAATTCACGAGTTCCATTTTCAATTCAAATGGTCAGATGTATATTAATATAGGTGTATATAATAATGAGCACACTCGTCATGTCATCAGGGTATATTTACCCTTTGTGAC
>JAAXYX010003248.1:0-14958 GCA_036851915.1 Ptenothrix huangshanensis | reverse complement strand
TTTCATATTTTCCACTTTTTGATAACGTTCAATTTTTTTATTTTGTACTTTTTGAAAATATCTATTTTTTCATATTTTCCACTTTTTGATAACGTTCAATTTTTTTATTTTGTACTTTTTTAAAATGTACATTTTTTTCCTATTTTTATGTTTTTTTACCTTTTCCTTATTAAGCACCGGAATCGGCGGTGGGAAAAATGTGTGATTGCCGGGGCAATGTATTGATCAAATACGGTATTTAACAAGTCCTCGGTATATACTCAACTACATATACATAATCAATATAGACGTAATATCCCTGGACAAATCTGTCACAACTTGTTTCAATTATTTCTATCAACATTAAGTACAGACACAGACACAGAAGCAGAAGCAGAACCAGAACAATGAGAATGCTAACAAAGTACTTGCTCAGCCATTACCATATGAGTATGTGCCATGTGGATCTGCGGCTTGGTTAGCTTGGCTGGGCTTTTACCATCATCATCAAATTTATTTTTCCTCCTTGCATCTTTTCTGCAACCATTACGGCTATTACTTCCACTACCACTTTACTTTACTCAGCCTTCAACGATGCTTTGTGTCTGCTCCTACATGAAAATCCTCAACCAGGCAAGGAAGTACCTATGGAGTAATCCTTCTCCATAACTTATTTCATAATAAGGGAAGCCACGAGTTACTTAAGGACCCATTGCTGTACCCATACTGCATTCGCACCAGTACCAGCACCAGCACAGCTCCAATACTGTAGAAGCATTAGCAATTTGGATGATTACCAAAGGTTCCCTTTTGCCAAACGAATAGAATTTTTAAAAAGGCCATTCAATACTTCACAGAGAAAATAAATCCACGTTATTTTTAGAAAATTTTTAATATGGAAACCATTGAGAAATGAGACAAGTGGAAATAATGCTGATACACGTGCGTCATACTAAGCTCATGAGTTTCGAATCTAATTTTGAATTCAGTTCACAAAATCAATATCAAAAGTTTAGGCGTCATTTTCACCATGAAATATGGGTTAGGTAGGTAGGAATGTAGAGTCCTTATCCTTCCACCTCAAGTTTAAGTGATGCGATGGACAACTTGCACTTTTTATTCTATTTGATGGTATGGTAAATAAACCCCAAGGGAAAATACCTACACTGAAAACTAGACCATATTAAAAGTACATCTAAAGTAAAAACTGTTTTTCTTTTATTTAAATCAATTATAAAAAAAGTTATAATCAATCTGAGTTTAGTGAAAAATAATTAAATGCTACGAGAAAAACTGGACAAATATCTGTTTTCAAAAAACGTTAACAAACGAAAAAAAGACGCTTTCAAAAACCCCCAAAATAAAAAATACACGTTTTCAAAAAACGCTAAAAAACAAAAAATCGATGTTTTTAAATAACTAAAAAAAATCAGCATTTTCAAAAAACGTTAAAAAGGGAAAATAGGCGTTTTCAAAAAATCAAAAAGAAAAAATATACGCTTTCAAAAAACCCAAAAGAAAAAAATTACACGCTTTCAAAAAACCCAAAAGAAAAAAAATACACGCTTGCAAAAAACCCAAAAGAAAAAAATTACACGCTTTCAAAAAACTCAAAAAAAGAAAAAATACACGCTTTCAAAAAACCCACAAAAAGAAAAAATCCACGCTTCCAAAAACCCAAAAATAAAAAAATACACGTTTTCACCCCCCCCCCCCCGCAAAAAAAGAAAATATACACGTTTTCAAAAACCGCTAAAATACTCAACACAAGTAGATTTGTAGCGTTTTACATGCATTTGTTCTGTTTTCAGATTGCTCCGTTTTTACACCATAGTTGTAGAAAACAAGCACCTTCACAGCTAAAAGACACCTACTTCAAAAAGGGAAAGAACAAGGGAAAGAGTAGCAAAACACCGGTGTAGTGTTGTCGTCGGACGTAAGCAAATTGATTTAATCAAGATGGATGAAAGTTTGCAGCTCCAGCAGTACAGGAATAAAGAGTGAATCCATTTCCGCTGCTGCTTGCCATTGCATTGCATGACATTACATTACATCACATTGCATCACATTGCATCGCATCGCATCGCATTGTATTGCACCGTGCAGATGCATCCAGCAGACAACATTAGTTAACAATGTGGACTGCTCCGGATGATAAAAGTAAAAGTAAAAGTAGTTGGATGTTGGCGAAAGCATCCAGAATGACATCAGCTGTATCTTTCCCAAGTCAAAGTTTCAAGTAAACAAATATAATTGGATTGTGTTGCATTTATGTTGCCGGGACACGGAAGGAGAGTTTCGTTTGTGCATGAACATGGATCTCTGTATGAAGTGGGTAGTATAGTGACTGGTGCTGGTGGAAGTGACTATTCTCCTGCTATTTGTGTAGGGGATAGTGATAGTAATAGTAATAGTGCAGATATTTAGTCGGCAAGTCGGTACGGTCGGTTGGTCGTTCGATAGGCTTGACTTTGCTTAAGGGATATGTCTGTGTGTGTGTGTGTGTGTGTGTGTGTGTGTGTGTGTGTGTGAATGGACTATGGGGGTATTTTGTATGGATGCATTTGAGCATGGAAGAATGGATGCTCTATGCAGATACGAGAAGATGAAGGAAGATGTGCATAGTTTTGCTGTTGGGTCCGTTAAGGAAGAATGAATGTAATCCAGACCTTCGCATTCAGCACTATCCGGGAGCCACAAATCTTACAAGATTAGGCTAGCCCCTGACCATATTTCACGTAAATTGTGACACAGATTGCGAGCGTAGGGCAGCCGCTCGCCCGAAAGCTCTCATCTATCTTCTGACCTCGTACCCATGCCACATTACTCTCAAACACATACACATCTGCACGTATACGAGGAGGCAAAGGCCATCCCTATACACTCGCTCTATAACCAGCTTTCACACGGATGTGCAATTCCACTTCCAGTTCCAGTTCCACCACCGGTTCCAGCTCCAATTCCAGTACCAGAACCAGAACCAGTACTAGAACCACACCACACCAGACCAGAACCAGCTTGGGCCAGTAGCGCCCGCGGGATTTTTTTTTCGTGTAGGCCTGGAAAAACTCGATGATTGACTCATCCAGTGTAAACTTGTTACAAAAAATTGCATCTTATCTCGTGTAAATTATACAAAAAAAGTCGCGCCTTTTTCTTGTAAATTTTAAAAAAACGGCCTCGGTTTGGAGTACATTTTAAAAAGCGGCGTCGTTTTTTGTGTAAATTTTAAAAAATTGGGTTGATTTCGTGTATATTTTTAAAAAGCTGCATCGATTTTGCGTAAATGTAAAAAATAATGCTGCGTTTTTGCGTTAATTTAAAAAACTGCGTCGTTGTCGTGTAAATTTTTAAAAAACTGTAGAAAAATCTTTTCGGTGCAAATCTTAAATAAAGCAGTGCATTTTTAAAAATTCTTCGTATGCCCAGATCTAAGTGCCCTACACCTACTAACGCTACTGGCTCGGGTTCTCGTGGTTCTGCTGGTCTCGTACTGTGTGCGGTGTATATACATACAGACTGCCACTGGAAAACGCACATCCATTCATATTTCCACAGATTTTAAGTTTGAGTAGACTTTATATCGGTTGAGACATGGATGCGGAAATTTTGGGAAAAAACTCCCACCCAAAAATGTACAATGTGATACCCGGCCCTGATAAATTAAACTGGCCCGCTTCATGACCTCCCTCCCTTCTTCTTTTCTCTCCCTCTCTCTCTCTCTCTCTCTCGCCCTTCACCATTTTCGTCCTCGTCTTCGTCCTCATCTCACAACCTCAGATACATACATACATAACACTTATTTATTATTATTGCCTTTTCCCTTTTTTCCTCCCTACAATTTAACATTAGTCTGTTGGCATCCTCGTTTTACGTAACTCAGCACACTCGGCTGTCTTCCATCTGTCTTGTCGACTCTTGTCTCCTCTTCCAATATTCCTATCTTCATACCTTCAATAACACCGTCCCATCCACATCCAAATCCACATCCACATCCACAGCTAGACACTCACTCACTATTTTCTCAACAACACATTTTATTTTACCACTCCACTTTTACTCGTCCTCTCAACCAACTCTTAAATATAATTTCAAAGAGTACCAACTCCATCCCATCCACAGATATCTGTATTTTAGGCATTAGTCTCTCTGTGGCTTCAAATGGACAGAAAAGAGCAGGGTTCTTTTCAAAATTACAGTAGATTACACTTCCACTGGAGAAAAACAATGTGGAAGGAGAGAAGGGCTGGGACTGGGAGGAATAAAAGCAAGATTATGCAAAATGATGGTGGTAAAATTGAGACAGTGGAGTGGAGTGCTTCGGGGTACGCGATTGGCGATTGGAGCGATTAAAAGAAAAAGATTAAAGGACTGTGACTGGGACTGGGAGACTGTCTCGTTGTCGTTGTCGTAGTCCTAGTCCTAGTCCTAGTCCTAGTTTAGGTGAGGACTTACTCTGAATTTCGTGCCATTTGCACATGAATAAGCCATTTAAGTACGTGAGTCTACGCCTCTGCTCTGGTTCTGGTTCTGGTTTGAAGAGAATACAGAGGTTTCCTCCTCACTTACATATGTGGTAGTTTAAGAGGCTTGGAAATGATTTAAAACATGGACGGTAGATTTGATTCGTTTAAGTGGAAGACTCCAGACGGTTTCCCATAGATTACTCCGTGTGCCAACTGCAACTGCCAAATTCATCGAATTCAATGGATGGTTCGTGCCAAGTTTGCGTCACTGAAACTTCCATTTGCCACTATATTACATTTTACACGGCAGTCAGCTTTACTCTACACAATCCACTCCTCATGAAATGTGTAAATTGGCGCCATTTTTGGCCTCTGAATTTCGGATTTGTCACTTTCAAGGGGTTTAGGAGACGGCAACCGGAATCTCACCAAACCCTTCGTAAGGATCTTATACACGCTACTCCATGCATAATAACTCAACCCATGCACGGCACACACAGAGAGAACTCTCGTCCACAAACTACACGTTCGTTCCCTGTTCCTATACCTACACGTGTATGTATAAGTAGGTACCTATGGATTTTCGTGTATATTAGTAATGCATGTGTATTTGCTGAGTGCAAGTCTTCCCCAAGCCCAAGACCGTTACCGTTACCGTTCCCGTTCCCGTTGCCGCGTGTTGAATATTGCCAATTTGCCATGCGAAGAATTGAATAAGTATGTCATTCTTTCCAGTCGCCTTTGCTCCTCTTTCTCTTCTCCTTACTTATGTGGCTTTCACACAGCTGACTCGGCAGCCGGTGCGGTGGTCCTTCACATGGGCACATATTCACATTCACATCCACACTTATCAAACCCACTACTTTCATTCATACGCTCATAACCTTTACAATACGGACGGAAGGAAATGCTCCCGTCACAGTTCCCATTCCTTTTCATTCTATCAACTTAGACACGCTTCGCCTTTTCTCCCTTCCTACACACATGTAAGGACATATCCAGCCATCGCCATACCGACAGAAGCATTCGGAAGTTGTCAATATTCGAATATAAAGGAGTGCCGCTGCTCTCCCAACGCTAACACTAGCTCCAGCTCCAGCTTCTTCCCTATGTATACCTACACTGCCAAAACTAAACAAGCTTACAACAGGAAAAATGCCAACGTACAGATAAAACGCTAAAAGCCTACCATTTAGTGTAGTTATGCTTGGAGTTAGGATGCATCTTGACCTTGTAAGTTTCCGGTGTTGAAAGAGTCCGATTTTTTTTATTTTGTGCTTTGAAAACGCCTGTTTCCTGTTTTTAGCCCCTTTTTAAAAAAACGTTTTTTTTTGTTTTTTAGCATTTTTTGAAAACACCCGATTTTTTATTTGACACTTTTTAAAACCGTATGGTTTCTCTTTTAACGTTTTTTTGAAAACGTCTGTTTTTATTTTTTACCGTTTTTTAGAAACGCGTATTTTTTTTTACTTTTTTTGCGTTTTTTGAAAACGTCTGCTTTTTATTTTTTAACCTTTTTGAAAATGTCTGTTTTTTCTTTTTTTAACGTTTTGAACACGCCTATTTTTTCTTTTTTGGGTTTTTTGAAAACGTGTATTTTTTCTTTTTTAAAGTTTTTGAAAACGTTTTGTGTTTCTATTTTTAACGTTTTTGAAAACGTCGGTTTTTATTTTTTTAACGTTTTTGAAAAAGTTTATTTTTTATTTTTTTTAACGTTTTTCAAAAAGTTTATTTTTTATTTTTCACGTTTTTTGAAAACGTTTGTTCTTTTCTTTTTTAATGTTTTTGAAAATGTCTATTTTTTATTTTTACGATTTTTGAAAGTGCCTATTTTTTCTTTTTTAGCGTTTTTTAAAAATGCTTTTTTTCCTTTTTACTGCTTTTTGAAGCGCATATTTTTTGTTTTATTGTATTAGTATTTAATAATTAAGCTTGTAGTTAAGATGCATCGTAAGTGCATTTAAAACGCATCTTAATCTTTGAACCTTTGAACGGCTTTTCAGATGCACTGTAAATTTTTTTTCCGTAGAAGAACTTAATCCCAACTACCCACATTATTAATTGTACTAAATACCAGTAAGTTGTTGACGTTTTAGATGCACCAGTTTTTTCACTGTACACAGAATATTGCATGAGTGAAAGTGTGTGAAAACTATCATGGAGCTGAAGAAAGTTTAGCATAAGAGTATCGGTACATGTTAGTTTAGTTGCTCTGTCACTCCGGTCTTTGGTATGAATGCGAATGTGTAAAATAGCATACAATATCCCATGCCATTTATCCCATTTCCTCAATCCCAATTTTGAAACCGGGAGTCATCCTTCCATATAAGCTGCTATGCTCTGCAATAGTTTCAGTCTCACCTACTGTCATCGTTGTCGTCGTCGCCTTGCTTTTTTTCCCATTTCTTCGAATGCACTTTTATGGAGGAAAGTGTGTGAGAGAAACATAAATGGAAGGGGAGGGGAAACCTTTATGTTCATATAAGTACATATCTACACATATGAAGGGGTGGCACTTTGTAACTACAACTTTCACATGACAATCCGACTACGAAGATTTCTACGCAGGAGGCTCAGTGTACGCACTAAATGAACATGAGTCATGTACATATAATGTAATAGACGTACAATATATCAGTATGTGCACTTGTCATGTGGACATGGACAGAGAAGTTTACAAGGCAAGGGGAAGAAAACTGGAAGACGCATGGGACGGGAAAAGTACGAGAGAGCAAGTGGAGAGCGAGAGAGAGAGAGAGAGAGAGAGAGAAAGCGAGAGAGTGACGAAGGGTTTGGTTTGAGGAAGTGAGTAAGGAGCTGCCGAATCAAAGAGCAAGTGTGAAGAACAGTAAAAATAAAGTGTGAAGCTCTCCTGTGAAATGTGAAATGTTATAATCGCCATAAATTGTGTGGCGGGGTGCGCCTGGACTTGTTCTCACCATGCGAAACGACTTCATTTTGTGAAATTGCAAAAAATTTATAAGTTTTCAAAAGATTTATTACCGTAGGGATCTTTTCTCTGGATTTCTCCTATAACTTATTCCTAGATTATTTTTTCCTTTATAACACAACTTAACGTACTCCCGACAATATTTCAAACGTATGACATGGCCTGGCATCGTATGGTATGGTATGGTATGGTGTGGTATGATGTGGAGTATGAGTTGGGTAGGGCGAGGGAGAGGGTGTGAGAGGGAGGCAGAGAAAGTCAGGAGAAAATAGAAAATATCGCACTAGACGATCCCATGGCCCCATGTAACAGCAATAGCGAGACAAGTGTAAGAAAGATGCCACCGGCTTCTACCAATATAAAGGTGTACTGTATGTATATTCTGTCTATATGCCTATACATATATAGGTACCTATACACAATATTAGACGTCAAAACAATTCCATATTCCACACTTATTCTGCAGTAGCGTTACTAGAGAGGCCACGTAGGCCTAGGACTATGTACGAAGGATTTTTAAAAATCCACTGCCTCCTTTAAGATTTGCACGAAAGAGACGCATTTTTTAAATTTACGCGGCAACGACGCAGTTTCTTTTTAAATTCATAAGAAAAGACACATTTTTTCTTTGTGTGAAATTGGTGCAATTTTTGAAATTATCGAAAAAGACGCTGCCTTTCTAAATTTACAAGAAAAAGACGCACTTTTTTTAATAATTTACACAAAAAAGACGCTGTTTTTTTTAAGTTCACACAAAAAGGACGCTGTTTTTTAAAATTTACAGAAAAGAGAAGCTGTTTTTTTGAATTTACAGAAAAGAGAAGCTGTTTTTTTAGAATGTACAGAAAAGGGACGCTGTTTTTTTTAAATTTAGAAAAAAAGGACGCTGTTTTTTTAAATTTACAAGAATAAGATGCAGTTTTTATAAATTTTATGCCGGATGAGATCAAGTGTTTTCCTTCAAGTACATGAAAAAAAATCCTGCAAGTGCTACTGTCATTCTATTCTACTCTATACTCACTCACATAAATATTAGTAATCCAAACTTGGATTTATTTTAAATCATTGTCACACGAATCCCATTTTTCCCTTGTAATTACTAGTAGGTAGGTAACAAGAATTATCTATAGCTCATTATTTATCTCCGTGATAATAAATTTCCTGCTAATAAAAAAGACACTGCTTGTTCTCAGAAATCTTGGAGGGAGAGAAGAAAGAATGAAGAATAAATGGCGGGGATTTGAAATCAGGAATCAGAAATTATTACGTGTAATAATTATGAAAGTGATCAATCATGGATTGTCCTACCTACCTACAGCTGTAATCGTGATTGGGATCCATCCTGGCCATGTTCGTTGTCCTGGTCTTGAGTCTAATGGTGATGGCACTTTCATTCCAGTGTTTCCCTTCATCACTTACTTCGTACATAGGCATATGATGGGTTGTCGAATTGATTGTTAATTATTTATACTCGTCCGATAAAGATCAGTGCTTAATGGGCATGTCAATCTTGTTGTGGCGGAATCAACTATTAATTTTCCTTGGTCATGGTCACTTCTCATTGTTATGAAGAGATACGCCTGGTCCTGGCCTGGCCTGGCCTGGTGTGGTGTGGTGTGGTGTGGTGGATGGCTGAATCTCCTGTATGACAGTTTAGACACGAAACAAGACAAGCTATTTTATTTTCATTGAAACCTCCTACACTCTTACCTACCCAGAGTAGCTCGTTAAGACAGCGTTTGTACTGTTCGTCTGCCGCCGCCGACGCCAATCTATCCATGATCCGCCCCGAAATCATGATGCACACTTTACTCAAATACCTCACTTGATCCTACCACAAGCAATGCAGCAATGTAGATAGCACATCTAGAGTCTACATACGTATATAGGTAGGTAGTTATATCATATGCATTTCATATCATGGGGTTGAGGTTGCTCTTCCTGTTACCGTTGCGTTGTATACAGATATGCCGCTTCAGCTATAAACCAGGAATTTACATTTGCCGGGTTTATTTCTAGTTGATATTAGACACGAGTGCATGTGTGTCTCGCTTGAGACAAGCAAGAGGATTGGGATGGGTAGACTTTACCAGTAGCGCCCGCAGGATTTTTTTCGCTGTGGCCTGGAAAAATATTGATCTCGATCAGTGTAAAAATAAAACTGCGTCTTTTTTCGTAAACTTTTAAAAAATTGGGTCGTTTTCATGTAAATTTAAAAAAAACTGCGTCCTTTTTATGTAAATTAAAAAAAATGGATCATTTTTGTGTAAATTTTAAAAAAACGGCGTCGTTTTTAGTAAATTTTAAAAACGCGGCATCCTTTTTTAGTAAATTATCAAACAACGGCATCCTTTTGTTGCAAATTTAAAAAAACTGCGTCGGTTTTGTTAAATTTAAAAAAACCGGCGTAGTTTTTGTGTAAATTAAAAAAATTCTCTTTTTCTGAAAATCTTAAAGGAGGTAGTTTATTTTTAAAAACCCTTTTTTGTATAGTAGGCCTAGACCTTTGTGCCCTACGCCTAGTTGCGCTACTCTACTTTACCTAATAAATACGGCTCGTTGTCTTTCACTACGATTACCACAGGACTCACATGTAGGATAGATGGCTGTGTGAAAAAATAAATGCTGTATGCTCAAGTAAGTTATGTGGATTATAAAGGGAGCACGCAATTATCTACACACATTGTTTGACTCGTGCATGTTTCATCCTTTCCTTGGGTTTCATCCTGGTCCTGGAATTACATTACATTACATTACATTACATTTCATTACCTTACACTACATTATTACAATCGTGGAGACGCATACAAGTTTAAACTCATAAATAAGGAACACACATATAGTTAGTTTTTTTCTGTGGTAAAGAACTTGGCTCCACCTCCGTGTATTAGTAGAACGTTGAACGTTCTAGTGCAGGGTGCATGTATGTATCAACGCGTTCGAGTTAGTTCGGTGTAAATACCTACACATACACCTAATAATCTTAAATATCCATGCCATAGACTCCACAACAACTAAACTAGGATCTTAAGCATGTACCTAGGTGTGTATGTAGAGAAATGGAAGGAAGGAGAAATACTACTACGGGTACATTGTATATAATTGTTATATAATGCAGGAGCGAGTAACGAGCTAGAAAGGTATGTGCACATGAAGAGTAAAATTGTGGGATGGGGATTATGAATTGTGTGTGTGTGTGTGTGTGTGTGTGTGTGTGTGTGGACGGTCGCCGTGTACTTGAATGATGACTGAAATTGAGGACACTAATAATAGGGTTGGTCTGATAGCATTCTATTATGGCAACCAGATAGCATCTTCTTCTCCCAGTCAGGCAGTCAGTCAGTCAGTCAGGCAGTCAGGCAGTCAGGCAGTCAGTCAGTTAGGTCTTCCATCATTTATTATAATCATCGACGGTCCCTTGCTCATTCCTTTGTTCCTCCTCCTACTTGCTTTCAAATTAACAATACTTGCATTTTCCTCTGATTACATATTTAACATTTAACCATCCACCATTCACTTTACTTTTCCCTCATAAATACAAACAGTCTTTCAACCATGTATAGGTATGCATGCATGTTGTAGTTGTAATTGTAAAGCCATGCCATACCAAAGCAAAGCCAGGTCCAGAACATTCCCATTCCCAGTGCCAGGTTGTTTGGGGCACTGCAATATAATATTTTCATATTGCCTATAGTTGTTGTTATTACTCTTTGATAGATATTTAACATTCCTATTTCTATGTTCCTACTTCTATGTCTACTTAAGACTTAAGTGCTTTACCTGTGTTCCTCTATTAGTATATTATGTATGTACGTTTAATGCTATGTATGCCCTTCCTAAATGGATTATTGGCAAACCTTCCTCTTGATCATCACAATAATTGAGTTGTATGAGTTGCCAAATCTTTAATCCATCCATCTTGATCTTGATGCATTACCAATGCAGACACTTAAGTTACCTGCCTGGGCAGTAGTTGCTTTCAAAGTGTGTCGTAACCACACCTACACTCTAAAAACAGATGCATCTGATCCTGGTAGAACCTGGTTGAACAATTAGGAACGTAGTTTGGATGTGTCTCAAGATCACTTACAGTGCTTCTACAGCTAATCTCACAGTCCATAGTGCATTTTTAATCCGTTTATCATACTGATGATTTCGATACGGTTAAAAATTCTTGGAGTAGAAAATATGCAAAGGATTGAAAACGGTTAAAATGTGAAATTTTGAACCGTTAACAATGGTTGGAACAGGAAATTAGGAAGCATGTTAAAACAGGAAATGTTGAAACACATACAGAATGTAAAAATAGGAAATTTTCAAACGGTTAAAAATTGTTAAAATAAGAAATTTTGAAACTTTAAAAAAAGAAATTTTAAACCTTTAAAAATTGTAAAAAATATGAAATTTTGAAACTTTAAAAATTGTTAAAATAGGAAATTTCGAACCTTAAAAATTGTTAGAATAGAAAATTTTGAAACGTTACAATTTTTCAAAATATAAAACTTCGAACCTTAAAAAATGGTTAAAATAGAAAATTTTGAAGCGTTAAAAATTTTTTAAATAGGAAATTTTAAATCGTTACGATTTTTCAAAATACGAAATTTTGAACCTTAGAAAACAGTAAAAATAGAAAATTTTGAAGTGTTAAAAAATTCTTAAAATCTCGAAGTTCAAGATGTGTTTTAAAGCATTTTGGTGCACTTGTGCTTCCTAACTGCACCCACCATCATACTAAATACACCCAAGTTTTTCGTGCTTTGGAATGCATTTTTCCTGTTTTAAGATTCTTTACTTTTGACACTGTACCAGGTAATAATACAGACATTACATTAGGTCGAGTATTATTACTATTCCCATTACACTAATCGTAAACATGTAGTGTCGTGTCCACCTAGCAGCCCAGTCTACCTGTATAGAAAAATTGAAATTGAAGTTGTTCACATTTCATTCAGAATCATTTTTGTGGCTCTTGAGCGGACAGCAAGTGGACAGTTTGATAGATTTTGAGATGGATTCGGACACTCAGATAGAAGAGGGAGAGAGAGAGACATACACACTCCATTCTGTAATTCTGTTCTCATCGGTCATCCTCGTTGTGAGTGAGTTATTATTATTTTGTCCATTTCCATCACTCAAGAGCGTTGGACGGGGACGTTAACGGAGCTGCAGAGTGGAGAGTGTGCGAGTGGATGGAAAGATTGAGAGAGACAGAGACAGAGATAAGGACTGATTCAAGAGGAAAGATTCACAGAGGTTCAGTTCACGAGAGCTAAATGGGATACATAAATACTTGAAAGGATCTTGTAAATGACGTCTACACTGCCCACTTCCATCCTTTCACGTCATTTTTCTATTTCCATGTGTCCTGCGTACACGCCAATGAGTTACTATTATTATCAGTTCACTTTAACTTCAACTTGTGCTCAGCTCCGCTCAAAACTCAACTCGACTCAACTCATGTCAAGACTCAACAACACTAATCCAACTCAAACGCCAACGCTCCAGCTGTAGCGCCAGCAGGTTTATTTTTCCTCTAGGCCTGGGAAAAACTTTATCTCATCCAGCTTAAAATTTAAACAAAACTGAAGCTCTTTAGTGTATTATTATTATAAACAAATGCGTCTTTTTGTTGTAAATTCAAAAAAACAGCGTCCTTTTTCTCTAAATTTTAACAAAACAGCGTCTCTTTTCGCTAAATTTGGAAATACTTCGTCTTTTTCTTGTAAATTAAACAAAAAATGAGTCCTTTTCTGTAAATTTAAAAAAAATCAGCATCGTTTTTCTTGCAAATTTAAAAAAAACACCGCCTCTTTTCTCTAAATTTTAAAAAACAGCGTCTCTTTTCTGTACATTTTTAAGAAACTGCGTCTTTTTCTTGCAAATATAAAAAACTGCTTCTTTTTTCTTTAATTTAAAAAAATAGCTCATCTTTTCTCTAAATTTTAAAAAAACAACATCATTTGTTTGTAAATGTAAGAAAAACAGCGTCTTTTTTCTGTACATTTTTAAAAACTGCGTCTTTTTCGGTACATTTTTAAAAGAACTGTGTCTTTTTCTTGTAAATTTAAAAAATACAGCGTCTTCTTTCGTTAATGTTAATAAATGCTGCGTTTTAATGTAAGTTTTTAACAAAAAGAAAGAAGGCAGTGTATTTTTAAAAATCCCTTATAGGCCTACGCCTAGTTACGCTACTGCACTCGAGCATCAACACATATGTAGCCAAAACCAACACGAAACCAATACAGACCGATGCGATGGTACATGACATTACATTAGAACCAAACCTAAAACTAAAACCAAGAAATAATGACTGAGTGTAACTGTCTGTATTAACCATAATTACGAAAGCAATTCTCGGAACATGTACATACCTGCATGTAACTGTCCATCTGCTGAGACTATATTTCTCAAACATAATCACCATCATCATCATCATCGTCGTCGTCGTCGTCGTCGTCGTTGTCTTGGTCGTCAACTTCATCCCGAACGAATGTACATAATACAATGTAATGTCCAATATAGTAATGCAGAGTTGCATAAATGATGTGGCTGATGGAGCTGAGACGTCTGAAGCAACTAATCGCAAGGAGAGATAGGAGTGTCTTGTTGAGTGTATCAAGTAGCCAAAGGAAAAGCAAGCGAAGCCAAAGCAAGTAAATATGTAAGCAAGCCAGGCAAAGTTAAAAGATGGAATGACGAATGACGGTTATCTCGTATGACTTATGACTACATATAGGAACCTACAAGGATCGCATCTCGACACACATCCTACAACTCAGGGTAATATTAAGAGGCGTGCTTCATGTCTGTACAAAGTGGAGTTGATGCTCCTTTTCTTATTTATTTCATCTAAAAACCATCCATCAAATTTTATCTGTGCTGATGGGAGTAATGATGGGTTGCATTCATTTGCAAAGTCATTTGCGCAAATGACGTTCCAAGGTGAGAGATGGCAAGAGTGAAATGAAACGAAATGAAAAGAAATGCAATGAAATGAAAAGGGAATGAGTGAAATGAGTAAGTGTACATCACAACAAGATACAACCACGCGAGTCTCTCCGCTTTTACACATAGCACCACCAGTAGCGCCAGCAGGATTTTTTTTGTGTAGGCCAGGAAACAACTTGAACTCGTCCAGAGTAAAATTTTGAACAAATCTGCATCTTATCTATTGTAAATTATAAAAACAGGCGCCTTTTCGGTGTATATTTAAAAAAACTGCGTCTTGTTTGTGCAAATTTAAAGAAATTGCGTCTTGTTTGTGTGAATTCAAATAAATTGCGTCTTTTTTGTGTAAATATAAAAACAACTGCGTCATTTTCTTGTAAATTTAAAAACCTGCGTTAGTTTCGTGTAAGATTTTAAAAACTGCGTCTTTTTTTCCTAAATTTAAAAAAACTGCGTCATTTTATTGTAATTTTTTAAAAAACGGGGTCCTTTTTTATTAAATGCTTAGAAAATCTGCGTTGTTTTCGCGTAAATTTTATGAAAAAACTGCGTCAGTTTCGTGTAAGATTTTAAAAACTGCGTCCTTTTTTCCTAAATTTAAAAAAACTGCGTCAT
>JAAXYX010003247.1:0-14958 GCA_036851915.1 Ptenothrix huangshanensis | reverse complement strand
GTCTTTGTGCGCACAAAAATACCACCTTGACATGTAATTCAAATGGAAAAACTCCCAAGATATTTTCGACGTCTGCCCTTAATGCGCTTTTTGATACGTCACTGTGTTAGTTTTTAAAAGTTTTAACATTTTTGAAACACGAAGCAACTGTTAAATGTGACTTTGAGACGTTTGAAAATTATTGAAATATGAAATTGGGGACTGTTTAGAAATTTTTAAAATACAAAATTTTGAGACGTTTGAAATTTTTTAAAATACAAAATTTTAAAACGTTTGAAAATTGTTGAAATACAAAATTTTGAAAGGTTTAAAAGTTGTTAAATGGGAAATTTTAAGCCAGTTGAAAATTGTTAAATTGGTGAATTTTGAAACGTTTAAAAATTGTTAAATCGGAAATTCACCGAGGTTTCAAAATTGTTAATATAAGAAAGGAAATGTTTTAATTTTTTTGAATGAGGGACTTTAGAGCTGTTTAAATAGGAAATCACGATTGTTCCTAATTATTCTAAATACATATAACTTTTGGTTTTTTGGATGCATTGTTCCCTTGTTAAAACAGCTTTATCTTTACAATGTATAATAGAGCATAAATAAATAAAGCATTTCTTTCTCTCTAATGTTACTACAACGAACAACAGGATGACTGAAATTATTTGTGATAAAGTCCAACTTAACTGGTGCAACGATTTTTCGATAAAAAGGAAATTTTAATATTTTTTGAGAAACCACTTTTGCATCAGCAGCATATAATTTTATATATATACAATGTATAGCTCTTACTGCATTCCCCATGGGGTTTTACGGAAGGCTATATATCCAGGGAAAATATATTATATGTGTATATTTAGTATATACATATGGGGGTGTATATGTATAACCTATAGGAAATGACGCATAGGTAGGTATGTCTCCATCAATATCAATATTAGGAATTAAGACAGTGCTGTCTAATAAGGAAAGACCAGGCTGTGGTTGTAGAATGAAAGTGCGTATGGAGACTGACTGACTGGCTGGCTGGCTGGGTGATTTGTTGAGTGAAAGGGAAGGGAAAATAAAAGCCAGGAAGAAAGCAAAGGTGTTCACACAAGAAGAACTCCATTCTTCAGTTTCATTCACGCAACAGCAACGCAGTTAGTTTCCATTGAGCGACCAAGCGCGTAGGATTATAAATTAGTGTGGTTGGGTCTATAAATAGCTCCTTCACTCGACTCATATCCCATACCAACTTTGAGTGCTGCAATGAGGGAAGAGAATCGAACAGGTGACGAACCGCATTAATTATTCCCCAGCTTTTCCATTATTTAGTATAAACATTAAATATCCACCATATATCTGCATCAGTGAGAGCGAGAAGGAGAGCGAGGAGCGAGCTTAGGGACAGGATGACAAATCTCCAACCAAAGTCAAAGGAATCGTTGGGGTAATATACATGTAGTTAAGCACCTCGATTTTTCCACACTAAAAAAAGTTCAGCCCACTTGCTCCTTGTAATGCAAGAAATATCTTGAAGCTACACTGTAAAAAATGACGGATCTTAAAACGATAGAAACTGATGCAACGTCAAAAACTTACTTTTTACTCTAATTATCTTTATCTAACTATGAATTATAATTACTTTCGAAGCGTCTACTTTTGATTTTGCGTTTTTTAGAACGCTTATTTTTTTCGTTTTTACTGTTTTTGAAAACATCCAATTTTTTTTACTTTGCGATTTTTGGTGCCGCTCATTTTTATTTTTTGCGCTTTTTTAAAGCGTTCATTTTTATTTTTTCGATGTTTTTTAAAAGTTTAATTTATTTTTACAGTGCTTTTGAAAGAGTTCATTTTTAATTTTTGATGCTTTTTAAATGTTTATTTTTATTTTTTCATTGCTTTTGAAAGCGTTCATTTTTATTTTTGCAGGCTTTTTCAAAATGTTTATTTTCATCTTTTCTCCTTTTTTGTAAGCGGCAAATTTTATTTTTCACGCGGTGTTCCAAAAAACGCATTTTTTTCTTTTCTACACTTTTTCAAAATGCTCACTTTCATTTTTCCTACGTTTTTCAAAGCTTCGTATTCTTGCTTACATACAAACGTATTAAAAAGCATATTGGACAGCATCTTGTTTTAGATGTTTGTACTTCAATGCCCTTTAGATTTTTGAGATGAGCTTTAGGTGAGCTTGAGACGCATTCTATCTGCGTTCCTAATTGTACTAAATCCTCGTAGATTATCATCGTTTCAGTTTATGTGCACTAGTTTTTACAGTGTCTATGGAGTCACTACATGTACGTAGGTATGTTTTTACATAAGGGATGCATTCTACAAATACCAATCTATTCCACGCTCTGAAGAACATCCAGTATTAAAATGCTTGCAGATGTCATTGCACTGCGACTGCATTACAAAACGCTTTACAAAATTCAATATACCTCCACCAGGTATCATTTTTTTCAGTGTTCCCATTCTAATTTCCTCCACTCAAGATAAATTTTGACTCGGTACAAACCCTCACAAAATATAAAGACTTCTTGAATTTGATTTTTTTAGTAAATAAAATGCCTTTTTCCCCTGCTTCCTTAACGAAGATTGATTTGCTGGTGTGGTTTACTTTGCTTTGATTCGTCAAGGCATGATTTTTATTGTGGCTGACACTGGCCCTGGCCTGGTCCTGGAATGGAATGGAATGGAAGTGAGTGGCATATAGCACCGGTTTTAAATTCATCTTATGAAAAATTACTACGGGGGAAAGTTGTGGATGGAGTGGGATGTAGAATAAGTAAGGAGCGTGTGTCATATGTGTAGGTATATGTAGGAAGGTATACCTATACCTATACATACATAGACCTTCAGTGGAGAAACGGGACGTGACTCATTCTCATTATGAACGACTTGAACGCCATTGTTGACGATCGAATCGATCCGTGTATTTTGTTTGTCGAGAGAAATGACTAACTTGACTTGCTTGGCTTGGGAGAAAGCATGAATGCTCTGCTCTTGTAGGATGCCATGTATAGTGTACACAAAGCCACAACTTTTACTTTTATATGGAAAGTCAAGTGAGCTACTAGTCTTCCAAGTCGTCCAAGTCGTCGTTGTAGTCGTAGTCGTAGTCGTAGTCGTAGTCATCGTCATCATCATCGTCATCTTCGTGCTCTATCCTGTAGCAATACATTTGTGAAGTCCCAAAGCACACACACACACAACAGTGAAGACGAAAAGACCTTCGGCAGCTTGTACATGTCATGTTCTTGAGTATTCCTGAGTTGAGGAAACTAATCATTGTAACAAGTCAAAATCAGGGATACGTCCACAGTCAAAGCAATTTTCACTTAAGCATATGCTATACACACGTACGACCAACCACCTACCCTCCAAGGACAAGGACCAAGACAAGTCACAACCATACATGAACGCTGTCAAAACTGAGGCAACTCAAAACCTACCAGCATTTAGTATAATTATCGGCCCATCTCAAGCAATCTACAAATCTATAGTGCATCTAAAGCGCATCTCGTAGTCTAATCGTAAGATGCGTATTATCATACCTCAAAATATATATTCTTGAAGGCCTAAATTTTTGAAATATGAAACTGTGGAAGGTTGTTAAAATTTTTAAAATGGAGAATTTTGAACAGTATAAAAAATGTTGAAATACGAAAATTAGAATTGCGTTAAAAATTGCTAAAATAAGTTTCTGAAGCGTTTAAAAGTTGTAAAAAACGAAATTTTGCAACGTTTAAAAATTGTTAAAATATGAAACGAAGCTTTTACAAATCGTACAATATGGAATTTTGAAAAGCTTAAAAATTGTTAAAATATGAAACGAAGCTTTTACAAATCGTACAATATGGAATTTTGAAAAGCTTAAAAATTGTTAAAATATAAAACTCTGAAGCGCTTAAAAGTGTAAAATGCGAAATTTTGCAACGTTTAAAAATTGTCAACGTAAAATTTCGAAGCGATTGGAAATTGTAAAATATGAAATATTGGAACTCTTGAGAATTGTTAAACTTTGAAACGCTTAAAAGTGTAAAAAACTAAATTTTGTAATTGAAAAACTAAAATTTAAAAATTGAAAAACTAAAATTTAAAAATTGAAAAACTAAAATTTAAAAATTGAAAAACTAAAAATTAAAAATTGAAAAACTAATATTTAAAAAATGTTACAATATAAGATTTGAAACCGATTAAAAGTTGTTAAAATAAAATTCTGAAACGCTTGAAAATTGTTTCATTCAAAAAAATAACCGTCCAAAATGAATTTTCCTTCCACAAAATACATTCTGTCGGCGTTGTTACTATGTTAAATTGTTACTATAATCTTTTAGCCATTTTACGCGCTCTTTTTCCGATTTTGCGATTCATTAGTTTTTGCAGTGTATGAGGTTATTAGGTACGTTGCTATTTCATCCTGGTGTGGTATCTCGGTACGCGGTACAGGGAAAATCCAATTTTGATGACAATGAGTCAAAGGACAAGCCAGAGGAAAAGGCCAACTGTGTGCTGGAGAATGCTCTCTACTCCTCTACTAGTAGGAATACCAGTACAGTGGATGGATCATGTAGGAATAAAGATAATAATGCTAAGATGGGACGCAGATAATTGTGAGAAATTCATATGGAGAAAGAGAGAGAGTAAGCCTTGGTTTCGTTCCTTCAGCTCTGTTTGGGTTCAATGCAATGTGATAAGGAAGGGAAAAGGGGAAAGCTGGGTAATTCTCAGCTGCTATGATGACGTGATACTGAGTGCTAAAATGTCTCGGTATACAATGTACGGTAGACAAGGGAAAACAAGACACGATAAGACAAGACAGGGCCCAGAGCAGATTCCGCAAAATACTTACTTAGGTCTCTCACACACGTACATAAATACAGATGGCTGTAGAAAACGAAACCAAAGTCAAAGCAATCCAATCCAAAGGGAAAATGACAAGGACAAGAAGCGTCTATCTGTTCCAAAAAAGAACAAGTAATGCAAAGCAAATGAAACCAGACCATACAGAGAAGACAAGACAAACCATACGAATGTAAAGAAAGAAAGGAAGAAAGCTAGAAAGAGCGAAAGAAAGAAAGCCGAAGAAAGCCTCGACTGTGTGAGAGACAAGAAAAAAGAAGCAGCCGTATAATCTCCTTTCTTCCTGTACATCATGATACATTTTCTCATCTAATATCTTGGATTCGATCCCACCCTCATCCTCATCTTCATCCTTGTCATCTTCATCGTCCTCCACTTCCCACTTTCCTTCAAAAAGATACACAGGTATAATTATAGTCTGTACATCTGTACTCTCTATCCACAGTAGCGTCACTAAATGTATGACACGTAGACCTTAGGGTGCAAAGAATTTTTAAATTTGTAGCCTTCTTTCATATTTCCGCGAAAAGCCCCTTTTTTGAAAAATTACACAAAAGTTACGCAATCATTTTCACATTTACACAAAAACAACGCTGTTTTTTAAATTTACACAAAAACGACGCTGTTTTTCTTAAATTTACATAAAAAAGACGATGTTTTTTATACATATGCAGAAAAACGACGCAGTTTTTTAAAATTTACGCAAAAACGACACAATTTTTTTTAAATTTACCCGAAAACGACGCAGTTTTTTTAAATTTACACGAAAAACTACCCCGTCTTTTAAAGTTTTTACCTAAGCGACGCAGTTTCTTTTTTTACCCAAAAACCACGCTGTTTTTTAAATTAATACAAAAATGGCACAGTTTTATAAATTTACAGGAAAACAGCGCAGATTTTTTTTAAATGTACAAAAATACGATGCAGTTTTTCAAATTCACACGGAAAGATGCAATTTGTTAAATTCGAAGGGAAGAAGCGCGAATTTTTAATAATTTACACCAGATAAGATGCAGATTTTTTAAAATTACACGATTGAGATTGGAATACACTGGATGAGATCTAGTCTTTTCCAGACCTAAACGAAACGAAATCCTGCTGGCGCTACTGTTCATCCACCTGTACGGTACGCCGTTTGTTTTGTCAAAATCAAAGTAAAATCACCAACGACGGACTAAAAGGTCTTTTTAAGCCAGGTCTTATATATATCCCTAAAATGTTACAAGTTACAAGTATATGAAAATATCAAGATTCATATATACGCAAGGTATATCTAATGGCTGATTGATTTGCTCGGAGAAAGCTGACGAGAGAAAGTTGAGTTGTTTGATTTAACTATTTTCTACTTACTCTTGCTCAGAATTTAATTTCTTATTTTTCTCATTTGATTCCAATCTCCACGTGAACACGGATTTAGACTCGGCTCTCGTTTAGACTTGAGCTTTAAACTTGATTTTTATTTTCTATTGAAGCTCAACATGGATTTTACCAAAAAATAAATAGTAAATAAAGTTGGACATGGAAAAAGGGAAAGGTGGTAAGTAGAATGTAATATACATACATCACATGTTATTTGTTTTGTGTTTTCCCTTTTCTGTCATGAAGTGTGAAGCAGGAGACGACTTTCTCTCCACGGTATGGTGGAGAGAAAGCAGCTTAGTAGCAAGCTTAGATAATCATGAGGATGAGGAGATAGTTGATCCTATTAGGGAAATGGAAATACGTTCAAGATACAAGATTTTCCTATCTACATTTATTTAAATTTGTCGCTGTATTTACACTCCTTGTGTGTGCCTTTGGCCTGTCTCTCAGCCTTTGTTTCCTCTTCATAAACTACATGTGAGTGCGTCTTGTCTTGTCTTTTTTTCCTGTGGTTCGTGGGCAAAACAGTGAGCAGGGGTAATCAGGAGAGGGAACGTATATACAACTTGCTCTCTCTCTCTCTTTTGCCTCTGGTTAGGACACAGTGGCGCTAGCAGGTTTTATTCTGCTGTAGACCAGAAAAAACAAAAACAAAACGCGTTCTCATTCAGTGCAATGTTTTTACAACAATTATGCATTAAGCATTTAAAAAACGGCGTCGTTTTCGCACAAATTTTAAAAAAAACTGTTTTTTCCATGTAAATTTTAAAAAAAACTGCGTCGTATACCTGTAAATTTAGAAAAATATGTAGTTTTTGTGTATATTTCAAGAAAAACCACATTGTTTTTGTGTAAATTTTTTAAAAAATCCGTCGTTTTTGCATTTATTTTTTAAAAAAACTTCGTCGTTTTTGCATTCATTTTTAAAAAACTTCGCCGTTTTTCTTGCGTTGTTTTCCTGTAATTTAAAAAAACCTTGGGCAGTTTTTGTGCAAAGTTTGAAAACACCGCGTCGTTTTCCTACACGATTAAAAACCTCTCCTCTTCCTCTAAATTTAAAATAACAATAACTGCTTCGTTTTCGTGCAAAGTTTGAAAGAAGGCAGTGTATTTTAATAAACCTTTTTAAGCCTTGGCCTACATTGTCAAAGCCTAGTTACGCTACTCTTATGACACTGTGCCAGGTTAGGATGAGAAGAGAGAGGTTATTTGTAAATGGATTTATCGAGAAGATGCATGTCGGGTGAGGAGTACTAATGGGACTATTAGAACGGGCACCTTGTCGGCAAATAGAGTTTCATCTCTGCTATTCCACAATCAATACTTGATAAATTCAAAAACCCTCCTTATACATATGTATGTCCCACCACATTTTCCTTAAACACTTACCTCTCACTCGATTTTCTCCGTCTCCATCCTCATCGTCCTAGACATCGTCTCCTTCATCAGGGTATTTTTAGTAATTTCTCTAGTCCTATAGTCACAAGGCAAGGGAAAAAATCAAGTGAGCACAACCTCTGTTGTTAGCCGAGAGATAGAGAGAGAAAATCACATCCGCTTTCTCCACATCAGCACACACATACACACTCACACACTTATCTCCTGGTCTCTGCTGGAGTCAATCTCTATGTATATATGTATGTGCATGGATTGGGGAGACGGGAAGGGGAATGGGAACGACGACGACAACAGCAACAAAAATGACAGCCAGTTTATGGTTTGGTTGATGAAGAGACGATGACGATGACGATGACGATGCATGCTCCAGTCTCCTCGCACGTACGCCTTTCCCTCTCACCCAAAATAAGTCACAAACGCATATCATCATGCATCATCCACTCAACCACCCAAAAAGATACCGTATCTATGTAGGATGTAACAAAGTGACTACATAGTCCTCGACAACCTTTCTCACTTTCTCCTATCCAATCCAAATCCAATCCAAGTAGAAGTGAAGCATAATATAATACACTTGTCTAGAAAACTCAAAAGTAGGTACCTATGCTTATAGAGAGTGTAGCTAGGGGTAAAGTGTATATAATTGTGGAAAGAAACATCAAAATGATAATGTTTCTTAACACTTTCCTTTATTTTTATCTTATTATGCTCCACCATGGCTTCATGTATGAATTTTTATTTGGAGACAACCCCGCTTCTAGCTTGGGTTGTGTAACTTGTCTCGAATCTTTCCAGAGGCGTATCTGGGGTGCGTGTGGCGGGTGCTAAAGCTCCCTTGGAAATTTCCTAATAATTCAAATCCAACATTTTAAAAAAAAAGTGTTGATTGGAACAATTGGACAATGTGAGAAAGTGTTTTGAAAAATTACAGTCTTTCAAAAAGTAAAGAGTAAATAAAATCAACCTTTTCCAAAATGTGTTCATTTAGGAAAATAAGGCTTTTTCAAAATGTGTTAATCGGAAAAATTGTACTTTTGCAAAAACTAAAACAAATTAAGACAATTTACAAATGTTAAAATTGTTAAATATTCTGTCCTTTCAAAATTTATTTATTTGAAAAACAGATCTTCTCAAAAACAAAAAGTATTTATTAGAAAAATTTGGTCCTTTGCACAGATTTGAATTCAAAAAAATAAAATGTTCAAAATTGTAAATTGGAAAAATTGCATCCTTTCGAAACATGTAGATTAATTAAACCTTCCAAAACGTGTTAACTGGGGAAAATGAGAGCATTTCAGAACGCAAAAATTGAAAATATCGCGCCATTTCAAAAAGTATTAATTAAAAAAACAGACTATTTAAAAACAGCTAATTTTAAAAGTTACGCCCTTTCAAAAAGTGAAAATTGGAAAAACTGCGCCCTGTCAAAAATGTTAATTGGAGAAATTATATTTTTTTAAAAAATGTTTGCTTAAAAAATTAGATTTGAAAAAGCGTTAACTTGAAAAAATTACATTTTAAAAAGCGTAAATTTGAAAAAATTAGTTTTATCATTGCACAGCCGACCAAAATTCAATTGCAGTACGCCCCTGAATTTTTCTTCTATAGAGAACTTACGATTAGAGCTCGAGTGAAGAAAGGAAGGAATGGATGGAAGGAGGGGAAAGATGATGTAAAACGGTTTGATGTGGGGAATGTCAAACAAGTACAAGGATAATTCATCATTCTGTTTGTAGGAAGGAAAATGGAATTTATTATACTATATACGGTCATGGTAACGACCATCCATGAAATGAAAGGGAAAGTCTTGCGTACTTCCACTTTGTCCACAATTGTCAACAGATAAATTCATCAACGTTTAAAAGCCATTCCATTTTTAACGAATTAAGATAGTATTTTACATTTTTTACGAAATCTCCAAAAACGTCATGAGTCACTTCTACACGAAGATGATTTTGATTTCACCAAAACTATTTTAACGCATACGCGTAGTTCAGAATGAAACTTGTCGTGTAGTTCGATTTGAAAGTTGGAGTAAATGACAAGTACACTGCAAAAGCTAAGTCGAAATACAGGCGTCTGAAGTGTCAAAAAGCTACATGATTATAAATGCATTAGGAAGGATTCATCATACATACATAAAAAATGCACAAAAAATGTCACCTAAAAATGTCACCTAAAACATTAGGTTTTATCGGTTTTAACACTTATGGCTGTATAAAAACACAACAAAGGGCAAGAAAAGTGCCAAAAACTCATTCGTTTTTAATAAAATTATTACCGCAGTTAGGATGCATATTAAGGGCATCATAAAAGCACCAAATTCGTATCCAAGACTGCAAGATAGATTTTGGTCAATTTTAGGGTCAAGTTTTTTTGTTTTGCACTTTCTAAAAACGCTAGAATTTTACGTTTTTTTCAAACGTATGCATCATTTATTTTAAAGTCTCCATGTTTTACGTATAAGCGTTTTCAAAACGCCCATTTCATTTTTTAAGCATTTTTCAAGCTCTTTTGAAACATCAATATTTTTTAAGCCTTTTAAGCACGTTCGTTTTTAAAATCTAAGCGCTTAAACTTCTATTTTTTAATTTTTAAACTTTTTTGAAACTTATTGCAAATGCTAGTTAATCATGTTTTAGGATGCACGAATGTTTACAGTGTATGTACCCAAGTTAATAGCAGAACTCATTTTTTCTCCTTCATACCATCTTCTTTTCTCCTTCCATCGGGATATTTCGGGATGTACCTACATAGGTACACCAGCCTAAGGGAACTAACTAGGACAATATCGCAGAAAAAAATCTTCATGAGGCTAATTAACTATTTACAATGCGTGAACCGCATGAACCCTCTCTCAAAAGGGTGGAAAGAGGAAGCAGTAGTCCAGAACTAAACTGTTAAAATTTAGCATATTTTTAATCACAAGATGAAAGCTCATTGCTCCCATATAATCAACGCTGGAAAAAGTCGTTGCAAAAGGAGCAAGTTTTACTTTCACCGCTAGATTCCAAATTTTTACCTCCTTTAATTCCCATCGTGTTTCATGCACTAGCTAGTATGCCAACTCATGTACTAGCTAATTTTGTTTTGACTTGTTGTTCATCCTTTTTTCAATTTGTGTAGCCGTGGGAGGACATGGGATGAGTTTGGAAAGTCCTTTGTCGTTTGTCGACAGTCGACTTAAAAGCTTTAGAATGTGGTGTCAAACGAATTATTTAATGAAAGCAGGGTAAGGTGAGGTAGAGTGGAAGTAAAATTACACTTGATTGTCATATAAGGTGAAATTCTCTATTCTAGGACTATGCTTCAGTGTACCTATGTCTATAGCATCCTCATATTTGCTAAGCATATCGAGATTTCTCACGGTGAAAGTGCCTAAGTTGATGATGAGGATTTTGCTTCAGTGAGACTCATTCTAATAAATAGACATTATACCATCATGAGTTATAATCATAATCGTAAATTGAGCTGGAAAGAACTAGACCCAGAATGGGCTGGTTTAGTTAGCCTAAGTAAGTAGTGTAGCCTGTGAACTGATGTGAAAGTAGCGGAGCGGAGCTTTCACCAAGATTCCGGATTTAAGTTTCCAGATACGTATCTACTTAAATGTGATACTAGATATCTATTTAGGTAGATGAGGGAAAGGAGAAAGTGGTGAAAGTGATTTTCTCTCTGAAAATTTCATTTTCTGTTTTACCCTTATCTCGGCTGGCAAGGCTTTATTGAATTTTTTAATCGGAATCCTTGAAAAATGAATCTATTTTGTGGCTATAACTTTCTCCCATATGTATGTACATGTCATACTCACTCATCCCCGATTCGATCGACACTCTTCATAGACTCATTTCGTATTAATCGTCCATTTTAAGATCTTTAGCTCATTTTTGTTGTAGCCGAGGAAAATAACCTATATGTGGAGAAAGTGCAGGTGTGATATGGTTTTAAAATGTACTATCTGCACATGCAAAAACTGACTCTTTACGGCTTTCTAATGTACCACCAATGACTGCTTGGGAGAAAGTTGAAACTCTAGAAGGAAAATTTTCTTTCCTGTTTAAGAAACTAGGTAGCAGATTTTGCACGCTTTGAAAGATATATATGTATGAGTGGAATCTGGGATTACGTGTAGACATCTACTCTAATGATATTATTCTAGGGCACCCTTCTCACATGGTATTCTTGTTGACATGTAATTATCTATGTATCCCGCCATAAAATCATCTTATCATCATTGGGAGGGAATGGGATGTAGGGTATATGGTATAGATGGATTTGAAGGAGAAAGTGAAGGCTGAACGTCATGCTAGTCAATTTCATTGAAGCTTCTCCCTCATCGCGCTTTCCTCTTTCCCTTTTTACTTTCTCGTTTTACTTTCCTCCATCTACTTTCTCTTCTACTGTCTCGCTTTCACTCTTTTCCCCACTCATCCTCAGTATGTTTACCTACAACTTGAACTTTAGAAATTAAACTACTCACCTGAATACTTGATGTGAATTCAAGAAAAAAATCCAAATCGCTCACTTTTCTCCTCATTTACTTAAATATCTTATCGTTGAGAATTCCTTTAAGAATCTAACGTACTAACATACTAGCTTTTAGTCGAAGATACATATTCACAGGGAAAGCACACTTTTTTCTAGACTAGACACTTGGTACTTGGTGGGATAGTGCTCACTGAAACTAGTAGTAAAAGTCGAGTGAAAGCACACACACACACGCCAAGACGTACGCATACGGCGAAGTCAATATTAACCGCCTTAGCGATTATGCATTTTTTATCAACTTTACCCTTGGCGTTTAATCAAGTCCCGGGAATTATTCAAGTTACCACGATAAGTGGAAATTTGACGGTACCTTGATTTTGAAACAAGCAGAGTTTTATATGGAGCAGGATAAGTTAGACATATTGGATAAAAGTAAATGGGAAAGAGGAGAGGGAGGAGAGGTTTTCATTTTCATGAATATTAATCTTTCTTCACGTGAAATTCGGCACGGTGGCAAGCCAATGCGACGGATGCGATGTGATGCGCTGGGCTGGTTTAGTTTGGTTTTTGTAGCTTTACACATCCTCTCCATGTGAATGTGGTGTTTCCATGCTTCCAGCTAAAATGGGCTGAGGGCGAGAAGATGGACGATAGATATACACCTACCTATACATATAGCGCTAGAAGTTGAACAAGTAAAAGTGGTGAAAAGTATGGAGGAGTAGGGAAAGTAAGGATGTGCGGACTAAAGTAGAACTGCGACTGAAACTAGAAATAATCAAGTTGTAGAAGCATGTTGAGAAATGATGAGAAACTGATAGTTTGATAACGCATTAATGAACTTGCATCTCATAATGTTACTCCTCCTACGCTTCCAAATTAATTGAACAGAGTACCAGTACCAGCACCAGTGCACGAAGGGAGGGAGAGAATAAAGAAGAGTGAGAGAGACAAAAAGAGAAAGCGAGTAGGGACTTGAGTCTACATGTAATAGATCGAGATGCTGCTCAAGTCGCTTTCTCTCCTTCTTGAGATGGGTAACTTTCACCTTGTGACTGATTTTCCATGTCAAAGACGAGATTGAAATTATTAAAACTGACGAGTCGGTGAAAGTGGAGTACATATAGCACAAAGGTATAGTCCCGACTTACCCAACTTGCTCGTCCTCCCCATTACTTTCATATACTCTTCATACTCTTGATTGTTTCATTCTGGAGATGAAGAGAAAGCAGGGAAAAGAAGGATTGAAAACGACTACGAATACGACTGCAAAGGTTTTGCCCACGACAAACTTTCTTTGAGCACAACATCGAGGTATTTAAAATTTAGACTAACAACATAATATGACCCACTAAATTCATTACAAAGATTAATTTAACAGACTGGCGTTGAGATACAGAGAGAGAAAGTGGGGAGAATGCGTATTCATTTCATTCGCTGTCTACCTGGAGCCCACCTAGAATTAGATATACAAAGAGAATTTGCAATCACTGCGCTGCATTTAGACATGGACAAATGGCTAGACAAGTTTTTGTTCAACTTTAGTTCCAAAGAAAAGCAGTCCTCCTTTCAATACTCACAATGTCACACTCCTCTCTCTTTTTTGCTTTCTCCGCAAACACTTTCCTACGGTATTTAACCACACGCTTGTGTCATAAAAATGCCTCAACTAAATCTCAAAGAAACAATGTCTTCATTTATTAAAAGAAGTATAGGGAAAGTGTGTATAAGGAGATACGAGATATTTTCATGTGTGGCGCTTTTTTGACATTTTGGAGGACGTAGGACCTGCATACCTACATGGTGTGCTCTTTGGGATCATAATAAATTTTTCAACTTATAATTAGGCTAAAAGAAAGTCGAGTGGAACACACGCGCCAGAGGACAGGAACTAGAGAGTGTGAGAGTGAAGAAGAGTGCATAGTAGGACAGTAGGTTTGCAAATATAATCTACAACTGCATCTGAAATTATTAGGATTTATTATATATTCCATTTTCATTCTGTAGTGGCCCTTTTCTGAAGTAACATTCTAGTTTTAGTAAAGTAGAACGTACACTGTAATAACTGGTGCTCCAGATTCCGAAAAACCGACGGGAAGTGTGATTGGAAGTTTGAAGTACAACTAGAGCACCTCTCGCAATAAAAGATGTGTTTTTAATACCTTTAAATGTAACAAAAAAACAAATTTTGAAAAAAAAACAAAATATAAAATGCACACTTTTAAAAAAACTTCAAAAGGAAAAAATGGACGTCAAAAATTGAAAATAAAGAATGCACGTTTTTAAAAATCGTAAAATGGAAATAAACTTTTGGGAAAATGTACAAGGGCGAAGACATTGACGTTTTGAAAATTATAAAAAGGAAAAAATTACGTTTTGAAACAGTGAAAAAAGGTATAGATAAACTTGTTGAAAACATGTAGAAGGTAAAAATGTAATAAAAATTAAAACTAAACGGTTAGAAAAAATGTAAAAAGAAAAAATTAGACGTTAAAACATGCAAATTAAAACAAAATTGTTTCCAAAAACTAAAAATAAAAAGAAGACGATTGTAAAAATGTAAAAAGGTACAAATAAACATATTAGACAAAGTGAAAAAGCACAAATAGACATTTTAAAAATTGCAAACAAAAGTAAAATCAGACAGTTTAAAAAATGTAAAAAAACCAAGAAAAGACATTTGAAAAAATGAAAAAAACCAAAAAAAGGCATTTTAAAAATCTGAAGAAGTAAAATCAGGCGTTCTGAAAAGATCCAAAAAGTACAAATAACAAAGAGATTTTGAACCAGGGTTCGGGTTTATCCATGGTAAAACTAGTTTTACCATCCCACTATGGTAAAACCGGTATTAACATGGTAAAAACGGTATTTACA
>JAAXYX010003246.1:0-14959 GCA_036851915.1 Ptenothrix huangshanensis | reverse complement strand
CACAGATACTGTGCAGAATAACTCCAGGGACTGGATTTTGACATGAGCACAGTAAGAACATATTTGCACATCCACCGTCAACAGAATTGGGCACATATGTACGCGTATGAATAAAAGTTGAGGTATTATATAAGCTTTTTCTCCAACGTTGCCTTAAACCATGTAAAGCGGTCGTAAAAGGAATGGTAGAGGCGGACAGGGGAAAATGTACTTGATCCTCTTCTCTTTGACTGCATGAGGTTATTCCCACTTGTGAGTAATAAATAAGAGAAAGAGAACTAGGTACGTATGCTTCAGGCTTAAATCTCCTTCTGCTCGAAACAAAGCACAGGAGATAATGCGCTTCCTAGCATTCAGCACACACGTTTCAAGCCTGTCTGTCAAATTATTATGAATGCATTATGAAGCCTCGTGGACTACATAATGTACATTAGCGAGCTGTTAGCGTTACGTAAAAGCTGCTCCTTTCCCATTCGATCATATCTTTACAGAGTTAAAGGACAGACGACGAGGACGATGAGGACGATGGAAATGACGCTGACGATGATGATGATGATGATGATGACGACAGCTAAAACTAACATGAAAATGATGCCATCAAGTATGATGGGAAGGGAAAGAAATCAAGTTTCAAATCTAAAAGATACTCCAACTAATTTAATTGCAATGTTATTTAGCACGTTCGTTCAGAGATTTGCTTCCACTCCTAGCACAATCTCGAGTATGATAATCACGTGGATTTATTCGATTCGAAATTGAAAGTTTCTTTAGGAATGATAGTGTTCACGTGCCTACGTGCTTTCGTCCTTTCGTGCTTTCGTCTTTCTCCTACACTGCACTGCACTGACAGTGGAAAGTTTACAAGATCGCACTCTCGCACAAAAATAGCCTGGAATAAGTTCCTTCACGTAGAGATGTCTACAGCCATGCTCATTCTGGGAATGCATGTACATTTACTTATCAATCTATCCCTTGACATTAACGTTGCTCTAGGCATGTGTCTGTGTCTATCGTCAGTGGAATCATGCGTGCCTTCCCATCCAATGTCTCAAGCCGGAGAGAAGAAGCTCCATAATTACATTTATGATGGAAGGATACGAAACCAACGTACCTACCTACCTACATCAAAGACAGGATTGGGAGTTGTGTGAGGTTCGTAGTGTGAACCGTAACTTGAGAATCATATGCACGCAAGTGGAATGAATTGTGGATTGGGAAAGGGAAAAACCAACAAAATTCAATTCACAGGATGACGTTTGAAGTTTCAAATTCAATTATGTGTAATAATGTTCTAGCGTAAGAGAGTGTAGCATGTGAGATTCATAATGTCAAAGTTGTTGAGGTAGATCAATCCACTTGTCAAACCATAATAATTATTCCAACAGATATCAAATAATTATATACCGTAAATGTTCTAGGGCTTAGATCCAGGGGTAGAAATCTCTAATAAAGCGCCAGCTTAAATTCTATAATTTCGGGGCAATTGTTCCAACATTTACGGTATTTCACTATACCTTTACACTCACTTAATGTATACTACATGTCTGATCCGTGCTTATTTGCCAAATGTAATTGACTACAAAGGCCTCAAAGTGTTCAAAGCATGCAATCACGAATACATGTGTGCAGTCATTCTTGAGGCAGGGTTGTGTTTCTCTGTCAAGTGACTTGATATGTAGGATGCAGTGGGCGATGCTTTCAGTTTCAAGATCATTTATTAACTTACCATGCAATATCAACTTTGCTGAACGGAAGCTTTGTTTGCTGTCGACGTCGTTCTTGCTACAGTGCCCTTTGAAACTTTGAACCAGCTCATTAGTTCTAGGAAGCAATGACTGAAAAGCTTTTTCATTTATTGGAGAGGAATAGAACCAGAACCTCCTTTTTTACCATCTTGCAACACTTCATATTTTACACCGACGCAAGATTCAATTCAACGCAATACCAACCAAATTCCTCTTACTCTTGTCTCGAAATTTCATAATATTCCTGTAGTCGTCTGAAGATATTTCCTATGGATACTTGTCCCAAGGGCCGGAACTTAGAGTTTGGTGTTAAGGTATGGTTGGGAAGCTGAAAAAAGTAAAAGCTGACCCCTCTCAGCTTGAACTTGACTTACAAAGTAGACGTCAAGTGTGTTTAAATGTAAAAAAAGTTGGTAGTATAATCAGGAATAATCGAGGGTTTACTATTCTCTATGACAGGATAAAAGACTTGTTTGTGGTTTGTACTTGTGTCATGTTTGTTTTTCCTGTGGCTCATTGACGGCGGTAAGAAAGGTTGCTAATACATTCTCGGCTATCTGCAAGTGAAACACATGCCCTGGACTTGAGAATTACTTTTGAGGCCAGCCAGCTAGACGACTGACTGGCGAGCAGTCAACCAATGTCAGTTTCAGCCACGGCCACACATGGACTCCCCACTAACAATTACGTCCACCGAGACTCTGGTCTAGTAGCTTATGTAAGTACCTACTTTAAGTGTGTGAGGAGCTACTAGTATTTTCATGTGAGCTAATGTGTGGTTTAAGGCTGGAGCTGGAAGGTATGTGTGTATGCACGAACATGTAAAGTTTAATCACTTTCATCTCCTATAATTAGTACGAAGATACATGCACTTACCCTGCTGCTTTACAATTAAAATAATTATTAGAGTTGTTCCAGTCTCCAAGTAATCCTAACCAAATCAAATAACCTTCGGCAGAAGCATTACATTACGGTGCATGGATGGAACGATGACCTGAGTCGATCATCTCTCAATCTCAAGCTCAAACTCTCTTCACTATCGTCACACCAAACACATACATATCATCATGTGTATATCATCATCCTACTCCTTTTCGATTTGTATGGATATTTACAACGCAACGATGACATTAGCATTTTATACAGAGTCCATGGCATTGGATTCTATTGGAATGGAATGTTATGCAAATCTCTACTTGCGCCGCAATGTGTTGTTTACGTGAGAATGAGAAGTGTTGGTAGTGTGTAGCATTGAAATGGTCGTTAGTAATAGTAGACATGATGGCTGTGACTGTGATGCAAGAACAACGGGAACGTTGGCAGAAAAACAGAAAGTTAGTGTACAAGTATCTAATGTTGGGGCGGGATGTAGGATAAAAATGTTGGTTTTGTTGTGGCCGATACTCACAAACTGATAATAAAAGGGAAAACTAATCATTGCCGTTACAGCACTATAGATATATGCAGCCGGTTATTACACAATCGAACTCGATCCCCTTTAGCTGAAGGTCTAGGTTAGATTTTAATGTAGCGTTCAAATCATCATTGCATGAGGCCCTGTCGATAAAGTCTAATGGCAGGAAGTATTACGCCTCAGATACCAACAATGAATGCAAGGGAAACGCAACGTCGCTTGCCACACAGCATGGTCTGGATCTGCAAAGGCTAAGGATAGTGCAAGAAATTGCAACTTCTCCAATCCAGGACCAAAGTTGTGTAAAAGATTTTTTCACTCAATCATTTCATTTTTACGATTATCAATCCCGTGGAAAATTCTTGTAATTACCTGAATAGATTGCAGGAGCTCTCTGCACTCATTGACTTCTTGTCTTAACCCACATTTGAATAAATGTGTATCCGTGGCTATATGCATATCGTCGGCGAAGAGGCAAAATGTTCTACAAACAATATTACCAAAGTCAAAAGCGGTTTAAAAACAAAGTGACCTAAATCCATTAGTTTAATTTTGATTTAGCGATATGCCAGGGATAAGAAGCTTTGTGAGTCATTCACGTTTTTCTTCGAGGGCTTCAAGATAAATAATGGATGTGATAAGTACGTTAGCTTTTCATTCGGTATTTCAAAATGATGCATGGGTATTTTGCCATCAACCGACCGACCTTGCACTGGACAACTTGTTCGAGGTATTCTTAATATCGGACTGAATCATGGTGAAAATTAAAATAGCCGTTGTACTTGTTATCTCAGATGACGTCGATAATAGCAATATATATATTTGTAGGTAGAGGTAATCCGTACCTGTATTGCCAATAACGGCGTTATGAAACGAAATGTACAAATATGTCACTACTCACATCCACGTCCTTGTCCTCTGGCAGAGTCTTAAACCAGTACAACTGACATCCAAGACAGCTTTGACTTATTGAATTTGTTGGAATAATTGCATATAAGTAGGTCGTTCCCACTTCCCTTCTCAATCCAAAGGAAGACTTTGTAATGCATATACCGTATACATACATACATATACTTTTGTAGATCGCGGTGGAGATAATTACAGAACTTCCGCCGCCTTCCCGGAGCTTATGCAACATTGCCCATGTGAAAGGTAGGTAAGTGTAGGTATAAGTACTAAACATCCCTAAATGTATCAGCAAATATATTCAGGGACAATATATGTATAGCTTGCTGGCTAAAACAAGAGCTGTTGACTCTGAAAGGGTAATTTTCCAGTTTAAATTAAAAATTTGTAGGATAAAAACAAATCCTTGGTCCATCATGAATTTTAAAGAAGACTGGTCATGATAATGAGTTGACAATTCTACTTCCACATCCATGCATGTCCATGGTAATTATCAAGTTTACGAGCATCACACGTCGGATTTTATTCCTTGAAAGAAAGGAATAAATTAGCAATATCAAGAGCAGTTGTAGTTGTAGTAGCAGTGGCTGGGACAGTAGCTGAGTTCGAAAGAGACATCAAGGTCTCCGGGTAATACTTGGAAATAACGTGCCGCTGTGGGAAACCGTGAGCGGGTGAAGCAGTAGGAAAGAGAAGGGAAACTCATGCATCATCCGTAGAGTACACATGCTCCCTTTTAAACCCCACAGAAATAAAACAGGTAGAGTTAGAAAACTGGGAATTAGATAACGGTACCTGCAACACAAGGGAATTAAGGTTTCCAGCAACTCACGTTGCTAATACTCGTGAGACTCGTGACTCTACTTCCTTCTGCTTTTCATATTCCCAATTTCGCATTAACATTAACCAAACTCATCGAGTTGTTCTACCTTCCTACATACTTCTACTTGTACTTTACTATGTATGTATGTATTGTTATCGACAAGAGGATAAATGGGATGCTAGACAGGACTCAAATGTCAATAATATTCATTCTTTCAACAGCCAGTGCACAATAAAAAAAACCTTGAACCCAGAACAGACTCAACAGGGGCGGTGTGTTGCAAGCCCCCAATTCTGAGAAACTAAGGATATAAAGTGCAATAAGGAAGACGTAAGATATCCTAAAAGGAAGTACCTAACTACATTTTCTTTTTCGTTTTGAAATTGCTAATACTTGCATGTTATCGAGAATTGTAAGTTAATTGCTGTTTTATTAATTTGATCAATGAACCGATTAAGAAGCATCATAGGAATGATTGAATGTATCAAATAAGTCGCTACAACAAAGGGCTGTGAGCCTCCCCTTTGCCAATAAGTCAAATGAGGAATAAATCATGTTTACTAAAAGGTACGACAGCGGGTCTTACGTAAACTTCAAAAGGCCGTTAATGTTCAAAGAAAGATGGTCTGTGGAATCGTGACATCTTTGTCTCCGACACCGTAATATGCATAGGTACTTTACCTTTGCTGCACATGTGCATTATGCAACAACTTGTGGTTGTCTCTCATCTATATGCGTTCTACATAATTTTTGGGCTTTGACGAACTGAAAAACAAAGTGGGTCAGGGCCAGATTGATTACACCTCACCCTTGCACTTCGTTGGACTCGGAAGAAATGGCTTCGGTTCACATTACAACTAATCAAGACTTTCGGAGTAACTTTTCGAGTGTTGGTTACTCCCATTCTGTACGATCAATTTGAAATCAATACCTACCCAGTTTGGCATTATCTTGACATATTGATTGAGGTAAAATTAAAACAAAGTTTGATTTCCGATTGTGCCACTTTCCATGTAGGTACCTTCATAGCATTCCTAAAAGCAAATATGTGCAAGCGGGCACAAGAAAATCAAGTATGAATTTGATCAAATAAAATCGCTCTTTTCTGTGATAATTAATGTGACCAGAGGAGAGCCTAAGTAAAAATATGCTAGAGCATGGTCGTTATGACTTAACATTCCTATAGGTATACCTCAAGTATCTCTCCCCCTCCGCCTGTGTGTCCTTGTTTGCGGCTACTTATTTTGAATTCACGTACGTTTTGGCGAGTAACAGTCGTACTCCATACATAAGTTTACATTCCAGGGTCATTACCAAATTCATACGCCATGCAATCCACTACCCTTCGCTCAGTCTATGCATACCGTACAAAATTACAATAACAACAATGTCCGTATTCTAATCGTAGAAATGGCTATGCTATGCATTGTATTGTAGGCTGTTTTCGTACACATTGATTCTACTACTATAAGAGAGTACAAGTCACAAGTACCAGCCTTACAGGAAGTAAACAACCAATGGCAGTATGCAAATATAGACGGTTGGACATGAAGGTATGTATAAAGTTGAGCTTATAGCACCCATTACTGCAAACCCTTTAAATAATTATATAAATTCTCTTTGTGGTTATTATGCACTCATCAGGCCAGCGTGGAATGCAAGTAATATGTAGGTAATTCTCTGACAAGGATATCAAGGTTGACGTTGGACGATCAGAATGGTATTGACTACTGGTGGATTCTCTCTTCAACGAACAATACACAACCATGTACCTACCTACACCTACTATATAGTTTAAGCACATGCAGAGGAAAACAAGCTTTGCGCTTGAAAAAGAAGAAATGAATGCTCCAAGCATGTATGTAGATATGGTTAAGAGAACGACGTTAGGAAATGCCAAGAACACTTACAATCACGAGCAAAACAAAATGCTGAATAAGTTACAATTTACTTGTAGTGTAGTGTAGCGCATAGCTACGGAGTACCTAAACTAGATTACTGCGCAAGAAAAATGTGAGCGTGGATGATTTTTGTAAAAATGAGATTTGTTTTGAAAATACAGGAAGATGCAGAGCAGGATTTTTAAATGAAACATTAGGTAAAAAGTATATTATGACGGATAAGGTTGAGGGATTTATTACAGATAGGTATGTGATATGATAAGGAAGGGGAATTCAGTACTTGTGACGCTGAGCACTTATGAATTGTAGGATTTACGATAGTATGTATGAAGTAGTAGCTATCTTTAAACCATGTGGTGAATAATGACAGGGGAGATAATCATAGTGGATGTGATTAGAATAGTATCTAATGATTCAATACTTATGGCTATACAGCATCACACTGTAGGATGTAGGACCAACGTTTTCACGAGTCTTGTTCAAAAGACAGCTACGTAATCATGACCACAGAATACAATGAAAATCCTTCCAGACTCAGTCACACACAATGCCGATGCAGTAGCTAATTCTGCAGAACCGGAACGTGCATCTTGAGTGAGTTTGACATATAAATGATGCAATGACATGTTGATGTAACCGTAACGGTATTCGGTGTAAAAGTAGCTCTGATGATGATGATGATGATGATGATGATGATGATGTATTCGTCTAATCAGTGTTTGCCCTCATCATCTCATCTCGATCTCGTGTTCCTATAATTACGTAACAGCATAAAACATTTGCACGTTCACACTTTATTTATCAAAACATTAATTGTTTTTCACTTGTGAACACTGAGGCTGCTTACGATTAGAATGTACAGCTTTCTCGTGGCACGTAGGCACATTGTTTGATGACAAGATCCTTTGAAATTGCTACTAGCAGTGGTGTTAGTGTCAAAGTCAGTTTATTCGAGTGCATATTATATAATAATCACTACTTCAGTTACTATGACCATGACGTAACGTCAGTGTCAGATATATACATACATGGCGGTGACTAGCTGAACAGCATCCACACTCGGTTATATCCGAACCCACGTTTATTTGGAACAAATTACAATTGATTATCTTAAGCACTTGCAAGTATCAACATCAAATCCAAATCCAGATCCAATCCAACTCAAGAGTTTCACGAGAAATCCTACGCCATCGCTGATGCTGATATTATTATAAAATAGTAACTTTAGTAGTTTGCGATTAGAACTGAGCTGCAGTTACATGACACGGATCATGAGCTTGGAGCTTACTCACATATTAATCATCTCAAAGTCCTGAATTGCAATTCAATTCAATTCCTTAGTACCCAATGTTACTTTTGTACTTACAATACAAATATGGAAACGTGTTTCTGATAAACGGTTCACTCATGTCAACTTGACTCATTAGGATATCAATACCCGGTCATTAGCGTGCTGTATGAATTATTAAACATATTGATACATGGTTTTATTTTAATATCTGCTATATTGTCCGTTTATGCCTCGTTTTGCTAATATAGCCCTCTAATTGTACCGTATGTACGTCATGGATACATACCAGCTAAGCTTCAAGAAATCATTCAAGTCCTTGGTCTGGTTTAATGGTAAGAGTAGGACCAGACCATTTCGATCACTAAATTTTTTATTCAGGTTTTCATTAGGCTTATTGTTGACTTTGAAGGATTACCAAGCCTTCCCGAGCGTCAATTTGTGCTTTTGCTTCCTTGGTTAGTTGCGTGACTTCCGAATTGGGCTTTCCGTTTTCGTCTTGTAGTGTGAATGACCTTCGCTCAATAAAATTTACTCTATGTATCGGTACTCTCACTGGTCTACGAATACGTCACTCTGTTCAGACCGAGTGTCAAACGACAAATCTGTAATTATGTATGTCATTATAGTTTTCGCTTTACTGAAGAGATTCCCTTATAGCCATTTCTATCGCATCATTAGAATTATGTACTCCCTGGCAGTAGTAGTAGTTTTGTGTGTAGTATTTTAAGTCATGTAACTGCACAGCAAAGAATTACAAGGTACTAGGTATGTAATTCCAGTGCAAGTTTAAGTTTGAAACCAATGGCAAGCTGTCCGTTTCGTAATCTGCCCACATTCTCATAGGAGAGTTAGAGAGATGCACCCTACCTATGCAAGTACCTAATAAAGCATAAGTATGGATTCAAGTTGTGTGTTCCATTAGCCGCTGCTTAAATTCATCGATTCCTTTCCACGTAGTTAAGCGATGACATAACCGGAATAAAGGAAGTAGAACAGAAATGAATTATTAATAATGAAATAAGGTTGTTGAGTAACGATTGCATGTTGCAATCACATATTATGTGTATCCAAACACTATATACGTACTTTTGCCAACTGTGGGTGAGATTCTTCAACAACAATTTTTTTAGTTGTACATAATTCTTGGAGCATACTGGACTGAAGATAAATACCTAGCTTCTAGAACTCGTACTATAGCGTTTGACGTTTCAATTCAAGTATGGATATATACTTATGTATACTGTATTATAGATAGTTACCTACATAGAATTAGAACCAGTCTTTATTTCGAGAATGGAAGCAATTCCCTGTATAGCAGCAGCTCACCATTCAATTCCCAGCTCCAAATTGTTATGCTATGATATGATGGATAATAACTGTTTGGTGGCAACTTGGTATACTGGTAAGGTATCTTTCTTAATGACTTTGATCACTAATCGTAAAAACTAGTATTCATTCCATTGGTATTGGCTTTGGCTTTGGCTTTGGCTTTGGCTTTGGCTTTGGCTTTGGTTGGGTATAGTGCATGTGGATGGGACTGCGTAAAAACGTTTCAGAGTCAGACCCTAGACTTTGATCTTGATTGTAATACACGGACAAGTTACGTAGTAGCAGTGGATATATAACGCTTACCTAATAAAACTTATGTAATAAAACTGAATGGGCCTTCTAAGAATGATTAGATGATCAAATGCTAGGGCTGGCTTAATATACAGACTTAGTAAATACTTGCACTGCATTATTAGAGCCCTCATTTATTTGGATTCACCAACAATAATTGTCACTTAAAAATCTTCTCGAATGAGTAAAGAATTCATTGGCATGGGCATGGTGAGCCAGCAGAGAAGAGAAGAGTATACTGACTACGTCAATGCTTATAATACAAAGTTATTTTTTAAAACCCATCTGAAATATAGGCACTCCAACTCCAACTCCAGATGGATTTGATAGTAACCAGAAGGGGAAAAGGCTTCGGTTTACTTACGTAATGTATTTTCAGCTTGGTTGGCATAACGGCGTTACGTAATGACTGTGGGAAGAGTTATGTCGAGAGTATTGCACTATATAGTTATTAGTGTGTAGTCATGTAGTGTAGTACATGCCAGGTAGCCACTGCAGTTGGTTTCTGTGTTCTAGAAAAATACCTAAGTACATATATTATCTATACTTATGTGGTATTGGCATGGATTTAATAGCCTCGGCAAGTACAAAATTATGAATATGATGTAATTACGTAATTGATCTGATAATCTAAATGCTCATCATATTGTCGGCAAATTATTTTATTATTTAGGCTCTTCACTTTATATGCAGTATGTTTATTTTCTTAACCTTTTCCGGACTTAAAATATTCTACAAGTATACCATGCATAGTAGCCGAAAATAATTGGCTACCACGATGTGCTTTAGGTCGACATCAAACGTTACAAATTTATTCAACAGCCAAAGAGAATTTAGAAACAATTTCTTTGAGAGACGATGATTCTTTAATTGCAACAACTTTTCTGACTATATACACTCTTGTTATCGACTAGGCAAAGCTTTTGTAACCGAACTTCAATGAGAATTTATTGGCTCACACAAAAGGCAAAACATTTGTAAATCTCACGCAAATGAGAAGATTGCCAGAAAATCTTGAATCTGCTTCATTTAGTACGCCCAGTATTGCTAAACAGTGATTTGTTTAATTTCCGAATTAAATTATTCAGGAGTTACATAAACACAACGTATCTGGTATGAGACCATATTGATATTGGATCGAATGTAAAGATGGTATCAGTGGCTAAACCGAAATAATACCCACGAAGAAAAGTGCTTACACCATAGCACTACCAATAATGAACTATGTAGGTACTTTCTATTTTAGTCTGATTACGTTTGCTATCCCAGTTTTAATTGCCTAATACTTCTCACTTCCTAATGAATATAAGAGTATAAAATCAACGTATATGAATAATTATGATGTTTGGATGACCTGATAGCCAACAGCCATGAATTGTCTATAACAGAATTATGCTAGGCGTCTGACCTCATCCGTTAGTGTATTAGATATGGATCTCAATTTATTTTCTACCCTTGTGCTTAAACAGTTATGTGCACCGACTATTTCTATTTCTGTTTAAGATAATTTACATACTACAAACAAATCAAAATTGACCATTAGTAAGGATTATACAACTCACATAATTTGCTCGAAGAAACTGTTTTCAATTTTCCATTTCCTAGCTTTGCCGAGCTTACATACAAGGCGTGTAGTACTTCCGTATCAATACTTCAGTTCAGGTGTAATCACTTAAACTTCGTAATCGTTTCTTGAATAACGGACACGAGTCGAATAGAAATAAAGTATGCAGGTGCCTATAGAGAGCTTCCTCTTTTCCACAGAATCGTTCGTCATTGCTGTAGGAGTTAAGAGTAGGAGAACTGTGAGGACATGTACATAGTGTACTTATGCGATATAATTGACAAGAAAAATAAAATCGATTTGAAACTGCTCGTTGTGTAACGACTACAAATATATAATTCGGCAATCGATTTTCGTGAAATTACAAGCTATCAGCATGGAATGTTTATGTTTACAGCGTTAAACTATGTATGTTGTAGTTATGGGTAGTTACATATTCAACATACGTGTATTAATACCACCACCATTTAAGTTCACCTTTGTATTATAATTAAGTAATTGAAAGTTTGGAAAGCACAACCTAAGGATGACACGGACCATCCCCAATCTACATAATAACGTTGACTCAGCAAATAATAATAGTTGATAGGTTTCATGACGGCACAAAAGCGTATTATATTCTACGCTAGTTTCGCAAAAGAGAAGTAACTAGAAACTGACAGCTTCAAGAGGAATATACGTATGGTAGGTAGGTAGATACATAATCTACAGTAGTATGGAAGTATAAATATTTTTAAAAAATTATTTACGTAAACTAGATCATTTATGCATTTCGCACTTACCAACCAGTGTTCAATAGCCGTACACCCCACTCGGCGACCCGATGAGAGTCAACTCTCATCCAATCTCAGTAAATGAATACCATAGTTACAGTTCAAAAACTAACCATTTTAGCAATTGCCAATGGTTTTCTAGTGCATTTACTTTGTGGGATATTTCTGCCACAATATTTTGCAATGAGAGTCAAGGTGAGTCGACTCGCTGAATCGGGTGTACGACTATAATGTTTACGTAAGTATACCCTAGAATAAAGTACAATGAGTTGCGAGTACAAAACATGTTGCATCATTCATTTGACGGAAGATTAGGAGGAATGAGAAAAAAGGTGTTTATTATGATGTTTTATATGCACGATGATGATACATAGATAGAACTTGGAATAATAAGAACGAAAATTTGATTTAATATCGATAAGGCGGGAGCAAAGGGTGGGGCGCCTGAATTTTGACTCGAGAGAGAATCACTAACACCTTATTCTTTTAGAAGCACTTACATTCGAATGCTTTTTCATTGTGGTAGGAAGTTTGGAAGAATTTCAAGTTTATTTCATAATCAAAGTATAGCCATGTAATACAAGTATTTTATTACGGACTTTTATTTACCTATACGTTGGTTTATACTTTGATATTTATGTACTTTGGTTTTGGTAATTATGTTGCTGTCCATATGTAATGAAGGTTATCCCAGGTATTCCTCACCACTAATTACTGTGCTACTCAAACAGTACCAAAACGAAAAACTCGAATTAACAGCGTTAGTGGTACTTAAGTGATGAGAGTCAAAGACAGCTGCCTATTAAATCAGGTATAATGAAGCAGTGCAGGCAGTTAGTGTACGGGTGCATTCTCCAAACTGTATGAATTACCCATTTCTTACTTAGCTAGCTAAGTGAGATGATTAATAGATTAAAAGATTAACGTTGAGATATTAAGTGTGTAGGTACACCTTAACAAATGTTAACAAATGACGTAAATTCAAGGAAATAACGCTAAACGTAAATTGATAACTAACGATAAGATTACTGGGAAGTAAAGACTCCAAACCTTTCACCCTGAAATCACAGTCACAGTACATATCATTTTCCTTATAATGACATGCATGCATACTCCACGACCAAAGTCCCTTTTGTCCTGTTACCTAATACCTGATATATGTTTTCCATAACGCTTGTAAATTTCATTAAAATGTCATTTACTCACATACCTTAGTAATTTTTGGGAGCGAGAAATGGGAGCGAGACTCCTAGGGAAAGAGGGTTAACAGTAGTCTATGTAAAGGCTCAAAAACTGAAACACAGATAAAGGAGCAAGAAAAGGATTAAGATTTAGTATATGCCTCATTGAATTATTCTATTCGACTCATACATACAAAAATAAAAATGAGATTAGGTTCACTGTAAACACTGCACGTATTTAAAAGCTAAAATCCCTAATCCTAATTCCTATATATGACCTCATTTAAAGTCCACCTCACACTTATCCTAAACTAAATCTGAAACGCTTCGCACTGTTCAAGATGCATCTTGGGTGTTGTTAAACATTTTTTGTTTGAATTTTAAGATGTCATAATTATTTAAAACAAAGCTTCTTGATACCTTTTTTTCTATTTTTAAGAGGTTTTAGGTTTTACAGCGTTGATACTTTATTAAGGAGCTTGATCAAGCTAAGTAAAACTGATAAAGAAATTAGTGCAACAAGAAGCTACTTTTCATCAGCAACGTCGTCAAAAAGATGCTATGAATATTGTATTACCGTTCTAGATTGAAAAATTTGAATCAGTAATTGTAAAGAATTACATTTCTTACTCGTATTGAGTAGAGAAAGAAAGTAAACATTTTATTTACACTGTTACCATGAATGGAAAACTGTAATAGTTAATTTGTAAAAGCAAACAATTCTTTAATGCCTCTACCGGGAACTGTGAAGCGGAAGCAGTAAAAGTGATTAATCAATCTTAAACCAATGATTGGTGGTGTACAAATATACTGGTGTATATGCTCTCGAGGGAGCGGAAAATCGACTTTTTCAATGGAATCGGCGTTAATTAGTGTACTTCAAACTACCATTTATATTTGTAAATAATGCAGGATGTGAGATCTAATAAATTAATTTAATAACCCTCTTATAATCCGTTGTATTCAGTTATGACATTCATTCATTCCAAAAATGATCCCCATCCCATACTAGCATCATTTGGCCGTATTAGCTAACTAGGAAACGTGCGATCGTATCTATCAATAATCAGTTGTTGAAAATTGAGATGATGTGTGTAAAACAAATTTTAATGAAAGAGTGTCAGCTTCACATAGGCATTTCTTAAATTTACTGACAGAGTGATAGAGTACCAACAAAAACAAACGCGTTATTTTCGATGGTTACACCCACCCGACTTTATGTAATTTTTTACCAATTTTGATTACTTGAAACCGGTAAAAACCAATTACTACAGGTAGTATGGTGTTTTAATAACTTCAGAAATTGCATTTAATAAGCCCGTCCTCCAAGCAGTAGAAATCAATTCTTAATGCATAAGTAATGACTCTTTACCACACGTTCTCTCAATCTATACGCTATACTGCCTATGTATGTGTATGTATCCATGCAAATTCAATTATTTGTAGGCAAATGAAAACAAAATTACCCACCGTTTAGTAATTATTACTGTAAAATATATGTTATTGATTGTGGTTAATCGGCTGTCGACTAAATATATCTACATAATATGAAGCGAGGTAACTTCTTGCACACCTTTTCGCTTGTCGTCTGTTTTGATGTCAACTCTGACGATTGAATGCAACTCAAACAATACAGTACAACACATGACACTATAATGTTTACCAGAACCACAACAACACAAGGATTCAGAATTCAAGTACCGACATTGCCATTATTACCAAAACCAGCCTTTTCCCGAGG
>JAAXYX010003245.1:0-14964 GCA_036851915.1 Ptenothrix huangshanensis | reverse complement strand
GCAGAAAATCCGCGCCGAAGTGTCTTTCCGGTCCAGTGTCCGCCCCGAAAATTTTTCGTCCAACTGTCTTTCCGGTCCAATGTCGTAGAACCCTAAGAACAACTTCTGCGTGACAACCAACGATACCATATTATTATCTGTAGACGCATAATTACTGAAGCAATGCAATGGTCAAATTGTGGTTGGAAGTCCTCCAAGAAGCGCAGTGTCTTTGTAGAGATTATGGTTACATATTCAATATTTATTTATTGACTACCGTTTAAATTCTAAGGTTGTACTATGCTTTTAAATGATACTATTTAAATGGATCAGTATGTATGTAATACTGGCACCATTTACGGTACGTGGATCACGTATTTCAAGCATAAGTTAAGTCTGTCTAAACAAAACATTAGGAGTGCACGAGTATTCTATAATTACAGTTAGTGGAACCAATTCATGGTATCTCTTATGAACCAAACTAACACCGTTGTTATGTAAATACAATGAGGTAAAAGATTTACAACTGGCCAAGATCAAGCATATGACAGTAATTGTATATTTTCATGTAGTACCTGACCCCGTAAAAATGATAATATTTATCAACAACAAGAAAGTAACTTTACCAGGAATTATACGATCAAATGCTGAACAGTCAGTTGTAGGATATTTTTATTACAAGATTTTGACAAAAATTAAGGAAATATAAAAATATTAATAACACAAAGCACTGACACTATACGCTATTATTAGTTAAAAACTACGAATAGGTGTAGCATTGTGGCATCAATAGATCCCGCACGATTTTAAATTAACAAATGATCTCGGACGAACCGACACCAACGTAGGCAAGAAGTGTAAATAAACAATTGGTAGACAAACAGCAACATATATTATTTATGTAATAATTACATAAATATATTCTGCAGATAGGAATAAAGTATGAAGGAAATAAACCTCTAGTTGACAAGCAACGGTTATATATAGGCATTTAGATTACAATTATTCGATAATCTCGAGCATTCGGAAGTCGTATACATACTTAAATATGTTATAGCTTTAACTTCTGCAAATTATAGAAGGCATTATACATAGCTCACGTTTTTTATCTAGTAAATTACAGAAGTAAATTGCATAATAAAGGCTTGCGATTAGGTACTTATTAAACACTATGTATATGAGATTGTATATAGTCCCATATTTAGCTTATGAGATAAGGGACATCGCAATCGTAGGTAGCTTTTGTGAAGGATACAACAATCATATCAATAACAGATACTACCAAAAATAGCAGCCTGGCATATATATCTCGAAGTTCAAAGCTATTGATATGGAGTATTTTACGTGCAAGTGCGAGGGTCAGATAGGTCAGCTTTTTAACCTACATACCTGCTAGTCAAGAAATGCAGGGGTTATCAGCAGTGATGTTTTTCTAGAAAGTAATTATCTAATCGTAAGCAGAGGGCAATGCAAAGCCGGATATTAAAGTTTCAATCATTGCGCTTAACTAGAAGTTAAACGGAACATTAAGTACCCAATATTATACGCTTATCGCTTGTTACCCCTAAAGAACAAACAATCAAACAAGCTTAGCTGCAAGCGTTAAGGCTAACCGTCTACTTTTCACATAGGTATTCGCATATATGAGAAGAGTACTTCCGGAATCACACTCTCTGGGCACCAGCCAGTTCAGTTTTCCGTTTTCAGGTATCTACTGCAAATGATGCCTAGTGCAGAGTTACGGATTTATATTTAATTTCTTGCAAGAGTTATTGTGTCACCAAACACAGGTAGTTTTGATTGTATTACAAGCTAATTTATTTGGAATGTTTGAATATTTAAAAATATAAAAACTACACCGGAGTAGTAATAACAACATCATTGTATACAAAAATCCTCGCTTTACCAATATTTTACTTAGGCAAAGCGCCGTTACTTACCATTGTTGTGCATATTGTGTATAACAACATTGTTGGTGGTACAACACATACAAGCTTCCTCTAGACTTATGACATACCTTACGCCGTTATCTTTGTATAACAATAATTAGCTTTAATTTCTTGTGTAGTCCAACTCACTATTTTTAATAAGCCGTTGCAAACGGCTTCTGTTCACCACTTTTGGTTTCCAGCTTTCATAAATCTTTAAACAATTTTTTAAAGTGCGTACCTTGTTGTTAGGAAAAACAAGGTTGCTTGCTAACAACCGCAAACAAGTATCACCTTAAAATGTCGTTATAACGAGGCTTTACTACATTATAATATATACAAAAATAACACAATTAGTAGCATGTTGTAGCAAGCTATTTCTGTAATTGTAGTCAGATATTGCTAGAGATAATTTCTCAATTTTAAATCTACTCGGATTATATAGACAACCTAAATATAGTCGTAAAATGTGCAAAACTAATATCCTCTGAAATTTCCGATAATATTACGGTAATAAAGATATTATGTTGTGCACCTTCAACGACGATATAAGTTTAATACTAAACTAGTGCGGGGGGATAGCAACAAACAAATTAAATAGGACAGATTCAGATGACAGAGACACCGTGACACGATTTTTATAAGTTTGAATAATGGCTTAAAATCTCGAAAATGTAGTATACTCATAAAGGGGTAACGTCCAAAATTCTTTTGGGATCAATGACCTGCACGTCAAAGCGTAGGACGAAGTGAAGTGCCGCTTAATTTCTAGCTGCAGTAGCTTGAATTTGAAACTTCTCGGGGTATTTTAGCATTCCTATTTTGTCGAGGAAAGCTTTCATTTCGGACTTGTATTCTACAGGATAGCGCCACATATGACTGACGTGTGGGGAATTCTTCCACGATTTCATGTAAATCTAAATAAATCAAGCAACAATTTCAGTTAAAGTTAAATCGAGTTTTTGAAAAGCTGGTTACAAGAAGTAAAGTAAGGGTTAGGGTCACGCGCATTTAAAAAGACTAAATGTTTCATACCGGGGCTCCATTTCGCTCCCATCGGTCTGCTATTCGATTAACAATGTAATACAAGGCAACTGGGTCATCCTCTGAGCAAAAAAATAAGGATGGGGTTCTGATAATGCTGTTATGGAAAAGGACGCTCGTTTCCAGGTAATGCTGCATGACAGATTCTTGAAAAGTATTTACGTGGAATCTAGAAAAATATTGATTCATGTTACACAATAAAAAGTGTATTATTTACCAAACAATTATGAAAATTGTTCGAAAAATGTAAGCAGTGATGTCTTTACCTGACATAATTTTCCAGAATGCTTTTAAGAATCACGTTATTTGGAAATACAGCCCCTCCTATGCCCTGAGTCACCCCCTCCACATCCACCACGCTGTCCCAAATTTGACCAACCATCGTATCCAGTACGTATTGATATTTGTCGGGATTTTCATTCATCAGGACTAACAGCTGACCCCAAACATAACCACCTACAGAAAATCCGTGAAGAACTGTCTGACGGTACTGCCGATTATTACCCATAAAGGTTAATATATCTCGGGCGATCACCTACACAGAAAATTAATTAAAATTAATTATCAATTTACGAATTACTTTTCTGATTTTCGACCATCAATCGACAGAGAAGTATTTTGATGATGCAAAATGAATTAGGTAATCAAATTATTCCAAGTGGGGTATGGATACTCGATTGAGGTATCTGTATTACTATCGTTTTTAGTCTAGTTTATTTTCAGAGTATGAAATAAAAGGATGTTAGAAAATTTGTTATTCAACGTAACTATAGTGCATAATATACTATTATGTAGTCAGTTTAGGCTTGTAGGGAGGAACACAATTAACGGTGCAGATAGGGGGGAGTAGTTGGGTCTGAATTTTAGGGGTAATGAGTAGGATTAAAACTAGTCTTTTAAGTTACTTCCATATTATAGTTACAACTAGTATAAAAAAAATTGGGAAGTCCTTCAGCTTTCAACGTCCAAGCTCCCCCCACCTCACACCAGCTACGCCACTGGAGATAGGAACAGGTAATCAAGGTTAAATATCAACTTAGACTTAGTGGTAAAGACGGAATCAATAGATTTAAAAAACAGAAACCCTGTGGATCTGAAGACGGAGCAAGTGGCGGAATTTGAATTAGAGAAAATAATGAGAATGTTTAAACTCGGTGGTACCGATTTCCATCGTTGTTCCAAGGCACAAGTATCCTTGTTTCGTGTGTTGCTTTCAACGAGATTCAAAGTAATAATTGCAAGTGCCTTAATAGATCTGTCTTTTATCTTGCTCTTGCACTAATTCCCTAATATATTAGTAATATTGCGATTGCTAAAGGAACTTACTTTCCCACCGGACACAGGCCACAAAAGCTGCCAAGGACTGCAACTGACCGACAGTACATCAAAACCTTGGTCCAAATAAAACTGAGCATATTTCATGATGTGCTTCCGTTTTGACATTAACCATCCGATGATTATGCATAAAGGTGGTTGATCAGAGTTTCCTTCCAGGGTTAATACTTCTGGAGGCTTCGCAATAGCAAATGGTAGTTCTGAATATTTACGACCTTCTTTCGCTGCTAAAGTTCTTGGAGTATTAGTTATGAGCTCTAAACTATTAGTCAATCGCTGTACGCTCAAGTGTCGTATAAAAGTGACGCTGAAACCGCCACAGAAAGGAGTCAATCTTTGTTTCCCGCTTATATGGTTGTTCATCAAAATCTGCAAAGTTAATTACAGTATACACAAAGTAATCGTTGTTCATGTGTTATTGATAAAATTAGCTGCAATTTTCTCAATTACGATTTACGATCATCAGTTGCACAAAATTTAATGCATTGCACTTTATCAACTATTTCATTTCGGGTATTTATTAGCATGTGCAATCAATTAAAAATTACGAATATATATATCTACAAGACTACAACTTTAATAATCTAGGCTTGAACTTACTTTCTTTGCCCCGAAGCCAACTGTGCCACCAAATCCCAAGGTACGTTGTTGGACAGATTTACTGACCATAGGAGTAATACACTTGACAGCTTCCCGCAACATTTTTCTTAGGCTGAATTGCAATGGTGAATATAATATTATTTAATTTTCAATTTGTCATGTGTGAACTTGCCATGAATGAATGCGCGTACGACAAACTGTAGAATATAATACAGCTATACAACTATAATTTAATTTTGAAATTTGAAATACTCGCTTGCACCGGAGAAAATAAATTATTATTAAAATCAATACTCTGCGGTCCACGACCAGCACACTTAGACGTCCACCTCTTTACTAAATAAACACTATTGTTTGACAGTCAAGGAACAGACGAAAGATATAATTATACCTACCTACTCTTGTACTTCCGATTTTCGTATTCCTAGTCCGCTCCGCACTCCGCAGTACCGCACTATGTTGTTATATTATTCGTATATGAAGCCTCTTTCCTTCAACATTCAACATAACAGCTTGACTGGAACATGGAATTGGTAGTGAAGTGACAGGTGGCTAGTAGCTATGGTTGTCAGTGCCCTTGCCCATTTAGCTCTAACTTTATATTGACAGCTCCCTAAATATATTTGTTATTGGTGTTGCTGTAGTATTCTCTTGTTTCGTTCACTTCAATTTAGCCGGAAAATTTTATTTTGAATACGAGAGTTCCTTGAATGTAAACCTCTTGATTCTGTCAGTTGTTTGGATTGTATTGTTTCAGTTGAGTTTATTCCTAATTCACATGGCAAAATGAGGTGATAAATCAGCTGATGCAGACGTGAGTTCAGTAGTGTGTTTGGAAGCTCCGTAGTACATACACGTAAGCACTTGACATTTGACAGTTAAATTTGACTAGTTATCAATTCATGCAGAAGCTAATTATTGTATGCTGTTGCACAGTCAGCGATGATCTCACGTAGCTTCAACTGGAGTACTGAGTCCACTTGCTCATGCACATAGCCAGTGCCAAATGGTACTGATTGCGAGTGAAATGAGAAGAGAGGGTAATTGCAGTCAACAGAATGCTTCTATTACTTGTGTAGTATAGGGTTTAGTGGGTCCTATCGACTGCTTAACTTGACTCTTCTCCCAACTTCAACGAAAGGCTCTTGTCCTTTTTTGCTTCGGCCCGTGGATCTATCACAACTGCAGCCACTGTTGCTGTATACTCCTGTGTGCGAAAAATTCGCGACTACCTACGTAACTTTTCTTTGATCGATTGAAAAGCTGGAGGGCCAAAGAGTTTGAGCTGGTGCTCAGTGCTCAATTCGCTTCCAGCCAAGATCGTGTTACTGCAGTTGAGCATGTGTGCACCTCGTGAACCAACACATGATGATCTTATGGTGTCCTTTGCTATTGCTCACAGTCTCTCCAATTATTGAACTGCAGCACGTATCACGGAACAACTTGGAATTTGGAACTCAAGCATGGATATTTTTATATTTTAATCAAGCTCTGTCACTGATGAATGAGAGTAATCAGCTGAATTTGCTAAATAAGTTAAATAGTTTCAATTGACCGAATAATTGAAAATGGCTAAATTCTTGTTGAGTAGAGAACCCAATGACATATGAACGCAGTCAACGCACCACAAGTTCACACTGCCGATGTGATTGCCGATGACGGTATAGAATTTTACATGTTGCTTAACCTCTTCCACAATTCTTCACTTGCATCATACCATCACACCAGCATTACCCCATCAGCTGTTCGTTAAGATTATTAACTACAAAGCAGGGTTAGGTAAACTAAAAATGTATGTAGGACTATGTATTTGAAAGTATGAATGATATACGGATGCCTACGGAAATGTAGGCATCTTATACATACATACCTATACACATTGGCTATAATAAAGGTTTCGGGTTCTGTCGTTCATTGCTGCAATTAATTACACAAGTTTCAAATTGGGGAATATTTTCATTCGTACACAGCGCAGCGCAGTGTTGGAGGCCTTTGAGAAAAGTGAAGGCCGAAAGGGCAATTTTCGGTTTCGTAAATCCAAATGCAACCAAAAATTTCCGTATATCGTTACTTACAAGTTATAATTATGGTTTCAAAATTAATTTGACCATAACGCTTTCATTACTCCATCGAAGAAGCAAGCTATCCAATAAAAGTATCTGTAGTATGCATGGGAGTGCAGTTATTAAATTAACATGTGCATATGGCCATTCAGCTTTCGTATGTACTTCATACAATATAAGCGCAAACTTTCTAAATGTATAAATGTATATATACTTATACTGTGTGGATGCTAAATGACCATACTTCATGTTATCATAATCTGCGTCTTTTTCACATCCTTAAATTAATACTAAAAAAAAGTTATAGGGATGTTACATTGCTTGCAGTCTAAATACTAAATACATGAGCTTATACTACATATATCGTCTCTGCGATTCTGTTATCCTTATTTTATATAATCTTGCAATCAATGTGATTGCGACTTGCCACTGTCTGCTTACAGTTGATTCAGTAGATGTTGGGGTAAAGAGTGAATTCGAGCATTTTACGCAGGTTAGGTGGATGTCTAACCTAGGTACGTTTTTATGTTAGTTGTATCTACAACTAGTGAATGCTTTATATCCCACATGCATTAGCTGCCGTATTTATGTCATACCAAATATTCTTGGAAATCTGAACATTCAAAACAATACCAACTTATTTGTCCGGAGTAGATTCAGATACATACTAGCCTTGAGTCTTAGATAGTACGTAAGCTTAGGTACCTAAATTCTCCAGTTTGTTCCTTCCTCAACTTCGCCTACGTTTTCTACGAATTCTTGGCAGGTACCAGTGCGCCAGTGCCAGGTCCCACGTTTGGTTTATTTGGTTTGGTAGCTTTAGCTGGTTATTTGATAGCTGCATGCGCCTGGTGCATGTTCGTGTTCGTGATCGATATTTCCAAGGAATGCACTCTTACGTGACACACTGGAGCATAGACATAATAATTATATACACTGCAGCTGTTCAAATCAGTCATTATTATTAGTGCTGTCTATTCGATGGGGTTTGTAATAATAGTTAAATATAATTAATAGTAATTTTGTTATTATTAGCTTACCGATAGTTGGAGTAATGTACATATCTACCTAATTATTATTCTTTGCTGCTACCAAAACGCTTTGGTTAGAAAAGCGCTAAAAAATAATACATGCAGTGCTATGATGGGTATTTTAGAATTGGCGCCTTCAGCAACGTTTAATGTAAATATTCATACCAAAACATGCTCCCACCTTATCTTTATCTTAAGCAGAAAACTTAGTTGTTTCTTATGTATGTTACCAATTTTGTTCTTCGGGCAGAGGATTGCTGTGTTATGATACAATTTATTATCTAAATTGACAACATGTGAAGGTTTATTCGAAATTCTCGCAGTAAGCGATCCTGCTAGCTCCATCATATGTGTATGCACTGTATAAATTAAATAATGATGCTGTGCATGTTGCTAATTAACACAGCATCATAAAATAATAGAAATGATGCTTTGATTTCTGTCCATGAAATGTTGTGATAAAGTTAAACACTGCATCTTCTAATTCTATTAGAACCTTTATGCTTGTACATACTTTTAAGCCGCATTCCTTGAAATTGCATGCACAGTAAAACTTGATGCACTAGGCTAGAATCACGGATAATAATTAATATAATTAAGTGGCCGGCTATCGATACACATAAGTGAATGACGTTTTAATGTTTTTTCTGGTAATGCTTTATACTTACTTAGTTGTACACATTGCGTCACCACAATTACGTGCAAATAAACCATCCCATACAGATTATTTTCATACAATAATTTTTCAATTTATTTCTTCTTTTAGACACCCTGCCTAGTGTGGTACCAAGGTTCTAATGCTATAGGTATATAATTTGTTTACAATTATTACTAGTGGGATGAAACAAAAATCTAGGATTACTGAGACCACAACAACAACAAGAGTTAAAGCTTTTGTTAGCCTAACCACCAGCATAAAACGAGTACGAAAAGTGAAAATAAACGGCAAATACAATCGAGTGGATGCATCCATAAATATCGTAATTAATTAAACTGACCCCACAAATTCGCTCGGGATTCAACATACAAACATAATGGATATTTCGGAAGTGCGTAATTAGTACAATGCTAGAACATTAATCAGTATGAATATATTTAGCTTAGCAGTACCTAAGTATTTAATTTTCTGTACATTCAATTCAACCAAGGTATTTTTCGTAAACCATAAGGTTGCTCTTGAGTATCTGCTTTAGTCTGCAGGTACTCATACCGGGAGGAATTAACAGCTATTAGCGAAGTTGTGAGAGTTATTTATAATACAATAAACTGCATGTTTAGTACAACTTAGTAATTGGGTTTGTAGTAGGTATAATAAAAATATTATGAGAGACTTATAGATAATACAATTTCATGAATTTCACATCGGCTTTCCCAACCGAAGATTATGTACGAACTTGGCTTCTGGACACGAAACGCTGGCTCTTGATAACCAACTTGCTTTTATGACTGATAACGGCTATTGATTAATTTTTAATTGTCTTCACTTGGAATTTATCAGGGTACTTCAACATGCCAACTTTGTCCAGGAAAGCTTTCATTTCCGCCTTGTATTCTTCTGGGTACCTCCACATATGACTTACATGAGGCGAACTCTTCCATACTTTCAGGAAGACCTTTGATAATGCAAAAATCAAGACATAGATTACTTTTGGGCCAAGATATTTTGTAGATACCTATTGTTAACAAATTAAATGATTGTAGTAAATAGTTTTCACAAGCATAATTACCTCTGTTCCGTTACGCTCCCACCTATCTACAACTCTCTCAATAATGTAGTAAAACGCGACAGGATCATCCTCTGAACAAAAGAATAGGGCTGGGCATTTGACAACGCTATTGTGGTACAGTACACTGGACTGTAAATAATGTTGTGTGGCAGCTTCTTGGAAATAATTAACGTGGAACCTGCAGAAGACAACGACAAGATAAAACGTAATATAATTACTTCGAGGCTTTTCTACAACGTCGACACTATTATTGTCGAATTAACTGACCTGACATACGCTTCCAGACTGGTCTTAAGAAGCCAGTTATTAGGAAACATAGCAGTGCCCATTCCCTGTGAGATTCCTTCAACGTCCACTGGACTGTCCCAAATTTGTCCCACCATAGAATTGATTACGTGCTGATATTTTTCCTGATCATCTGCCATCAGTGCCATTACTTGGCCCCAAACAAAGCCACTAATAGAAAATCCATGTAACATTTTCGAACTATACTGAGGATTATTGGCCATAAATGTTAAGACATCCTTAGCAATCGCCTGCATGACAAACAATAAATATCGGTCAGTTTAAAAAAATACTAATATAATTTGATTGTAGAGCACATAAAGCATGTTCAAAAATTGAAGAAAAGAAAATCCATCTTACAATGCCTCCATTGGCAGGAAATAATAGCTGGAGGGGACTACAACTGACAGATAAAACATCAAATCCTTGGTCAAGATAGAATTGAGCGTATTTCCTGATATGCCTTTTCTTTGCCATCAGCCAGCCCATAATGATACAGAGAGGTCGTTGATCTTCCACTGAGGTCATTAAACCACCTCCAGGTCGCTCTAACGCAAATGGAAGAGCAGAGTCCCTTTTCCCTACTTTGGCGGGTAACGGTCTTGGTGTGTTAGTTAGAAGTGACAGATTCTTCGTCAATCTATGAGTGCTCAAATTGCGGATAAACTGCATATTTCCCAGGAGTGTCACGCCAGAAGACTTTGTGTTCTGAATAGGGCTTCTTATCGTTAGTGCCAATCCCACTTTTCCGGAATATAACTACGAATAAAGCAAACAAATCAAAAATAAATTATTAAGCAATAACTGAATCTACGCCTATTAAGGACTTTTTCCAACTTTTTGTTAGTGTATCATCTTTGCTGATATTTATTTTGAATAGCGGAAATTTTTGTTGCTTTGAAAACAACTAACGATAGGCGTAAAATTTTGATTTTTTTAAACTACCAGTTTAACCTTAATTTCAATGAATCGCCCAGTGTAGCAAATCCGAAATAAAAAAAATTCAAAAAGTTCCGTCCATGGAGTCTGGAGTGTGTATATTTAGCTAAATGATACAAAATTCAAATGATTAAGACTTACATTTTGAGATGAAACTCCAAAACGCAGGCATCTGCCCAGCGTTGGAAGAACCGCCTTAGCACTTTCAGCTAACATTTTGTTCCTTTTTTCTTAACACAGCTTTGTTGATTTTGCCAAAATTTGGAAATTCGCAAATAGCAATAGTAACAAGTAACAATTCTAGTATCGGTGATGTTGAAAATGCATACAGTCTTCAGAATGACTTCTCTTCACCGGTTTGTCTAGAATATTTTGTGAAATTATTGTTCCATAAAATGCTAAATTCAGAAAAACTTTATAAATTAGTACTCGATCGATTTTAGCGGCCGATAACTACAGACTGAGCATTCAAATGTTGCTGACTACCTAGTTATTTACAGCAACTTTTAAAGTGTTGTCAAAAACTACTATCCCCTACTTCACTGCAGCGCAACGTGCTGACATGCTGATACGGACTGTCAAGTGCAAATGCCTCAGAAAAATCCAACTATAAAACCCACGAGCAAACTCAAGTATTTTTCTATTAGCTTTACTCTACAACTGATACGAGAAATCTGCCAACCACCACGCGAAATCAGAGTGCTACTTTCGTGCCTTCAGCCTAAAATTAAAGTTGTATCGTATCTAACAGGTGCTCGAAGAATTTTAGGCAGTATCTGTACTTCTATAATTGCAGAAGCTTTATATTACCAAATAAAGATACCTAGGTTAGTTAGGTACCACTCTCTTGCTGGTTAGAGCAAAGCAAAGGAGCAAAGGAGCTAACTCACGAGCAGATATAAGAGATACTCTAGAGTTAACAAAAACTCAATGACATAGAGTCTGGCTCAAATAATTGCATAATATAAAGAAGTTTACGCTGTCTTCTTTGCTTATCCACCACAATGAAATCATTCTACTAGGGTAGGGTCAGGGCCTAGCTGTAGTAGCTGGTATGGTACTGTACTTTTGTTCGTAATGACAACTTAGCCTTCCGAAGTCAAAAGTTAGTCTGGATGCACTCAACACGTGTTGGTGCGATGCATCGCTGTATATTGTGCTTTTCTACACCATACAGTGTCATGTGAACACTTCATGGACCAGCACATGGGACTCTGGTGATTTTTTTAAAAGGTGCATAAGGAAATAACATAACGCCTACAGGAAGGAATGGGAAATCAATGATGCCCATGCATCGACGAAGTGCAATAGCAATAATACTGAAATTATTCCACTACTTGAGTGTCAAGTTTTGCGAATTATAATCACAATAAAATACAGCATTCACGTGTCCAAATACTTTATGACAGTGCATTCCCCCGTACAGAAGTACTGGCTGTGCATAATGTGCATGAGTCACTAGAACAATAAGAATTTATCAATAAACAATGTGGAACGAAAATGACTGGCAGGCTTAGTTTAATGATGGTTGTAGGAAATTAAACTTGGGATAATAAACCGCACCGTCGTGTCGACAACTAACATGTTACATATTATGTAACTACCTACTTCTAAATACTATTCTCTTTTCTATACTCCGATGATACAAATGAAACTAAACTAATAAATTCCACAGGGATATTCCCAAGCTTAAAGGTATACCAGTAAGCACAAAGTAAGTTTAAGTAAGTAGGAATGCAATTAAAGGAGGATTTAGTTTACAGACAATAATATAAAATTGACATACTGACAATGGCAGTCAGTATCTACTTTTCCTAATGCCATCTCATTTGATTTGAGTCTCAGGCGCTGAGACCTTGAGACTTGAGAAAATGTATGTATGTCTGCGTTGCAACAAGTCGTTATTTTGAAAAATAATGAAACAAAGTATGTAAACGTTACCATTTTGACTTACAATTATTAGCCCTCTTTACTTAACGATGAGAATGCAGTATGAAGTTCTGGTGTATTATTAAAAATAAAAAAGGATGCAGCCGACTATGCTGGGAATTTCTGCAATATTGAGCAAAAACTTTTATGACATACCGATACCGATATAATGTATACCGGCGACCGAGAGTCGAGAGCCGAGTAGCCGAGCCACCAAACCAACTAAATACGAATCACAAAGCCTTCCGCAAGGACAGAATTATTGGTATAGGATTTTTGCATGTAGCCAGTAGCCGCTCCTAGCCTAAAAAGGTGGAAGTGGAAGTACGTAGTGTACGTACTACGTACATGTTAGTGTTAGTAGTAGTCTATAGAAGTCAGGAACGGGAAGATACGAGAGTCGGTCAGTCGTTCAGTCGTGGAGTCGACTCAGTCACATTTTCATATAGCTCCAGTTGCTCCAGTGATTCTCCGGCTTCGAACTGTAAGATGAAGGAAAAGGGAGTTCATGTAGACGTAGACAACTCTATATTGTCTATATTCCTAAATACTGCATTCTGTTCCAGACTTCCAGACTCGAATATCTTTTTCTTTAATAAAGAAGGTATTAAGATTAAGAAGCTTGCTGTTTTGTCACATCACCAGCAGTATAAAATATGTACCTAATCCATTCTGCTCGTTAGTACACAAACGGAAACCTTGAATGCTTCTAAACACATCTTTAATCCTTAGATGCAGTTTTGTTCCAAAAGATGCATTAATATAATACATCGGAGGAATAAAAATGTATTTTAGATGCATGTATTCTTCTATTTTATTCATTTTCAAAGATTATCTATGTACTAGTTTTTACCGTGATATATGTAAGGTGTTAAACCTACTTAAATAGCCTCGATGCACATTTAGGGCAGATGGATTTTTTAGACGCTATCTATAATACTGGGTATTAAGCAATACAAAAACCTGAATATAACATTTGGGACACTGAACTAGCGGTAAAACAAAACATTATGTAAGCAATATGTATATAACATGAATTCGAAAAATTGGTCATTTAAGTCCACTTTTGCCCCCCTATTTTTCAAATGGTTGAAATAAGAAAAGAGATAAGAACCATATTTTTGCTGTAAGCATATCATGAAAGCACTATTATATTGTGAACTGGTGTGTGTGAGTTAGTATCATGTTGCTGTGGTTAATGTAAGGTTGATGAAGCTGGTCAAATTCTGGAAAATCGTATGAATGATGAGTGATAAAAGGCAACAATCAAGATATGTAATCTACAAAAAATACATGCAAGTAATTAACATGCTATAATGTTTCAACAGGGTAACACTGCTTTTGATTATTCCCTGCGGTAAAAATAATTGGGTAGCTGAACGCTTGAAAAGTTGGATGTGATGAAATGGGAGAGAAGAACGTCCATGAACTTACAAAGACTCACAACACAACAGTAACAAAAAACAACTAGGAAGGTTAAAGCGAGCCCAGTACTTTTCTATATAAACCTCATTTCATTAACGACTGCGTTCCACGAGCGAAATGTTGTACTGGGTTGGCATATTCGTGGTCGCCTCATGCAAAACGGCCCAATGAAATTCACGTAGCTTGCCGAACCATCTCACCATAATCTCACGCTATCATACCTGATGCCTGATACACGAAAACTTCTTCCCTTCCTTTATTTCCACTACAATTCAACCAACGCATTGATTTTATTCCATTTTATTGGTATATGCAGTTTACTGCGGTGCTACACTACCAATGCTAGTCAGTACTGCCGCACCGCATCGGATGATCTTCATTTTCCTCCCAAATCTTGCATGTTACCCTTACCTGTTCTGCGTTACTGCGTTCCCAGTTCCTTGTATTATGTATATCGACACTCTCCTATACCTCAAACTTGTGGTATGTATGTGGATGATGATGATCTGCTAGCACATACATAAACATTCCTAAATAATGTATCGTAAAATGTTTCGTGCTGCTACTCACATATCGTCAGTGAAGAGGCAAAGTGTCACGTATCCATTTTGCGTGCGATGCAAAATGTCGCTCATCCTCAAATTCATAGATGCAAAGTGTCGCGCGTAGCACTTTTCGA
>JAAXYX010003244.1:0-14968 GCA_036851915.1 Ptenothrix huangshanensis | reverse complement strand
ATGCTGATACTACTCGGAACCGTTGACAGACAGGTCTCGTGTTCATCATGTCTGAATTACCTCTGCCAGTGGACAAGATAGAACGAAAGAGATCTAACTGTCACATGCTGTGACAGTATCTGCATGACCCATCGCTCAACTTGGTCCTATCATATCCTCCCTAAGAGTACTTGAGCATCCAGCCCAGTGAAACATGGAACGAACGAACGAGTCGTTCCAAGGTTTGCCAGAGTTCATTAGAAACCCCACTGCCTTTACGATATAGTTGTGCAAGAGTACTTCAGCATGGACTGAGATAATAATTGAATGAACGAACTAGAAAATAGTGCTAGGTGTACATATAATGTAGTTCTTTATTACTGTGCCATAATAAAGTGCCTTGGTCATGAAGCCCAGGACAAGAAATGGCACTGGTACTAGCACGATTTAATTTTGAAAGGAACGGTAAGGTGTAATTAAATAAAGTTTGAATTAAACAACACCTTTTCCCAAAAATGTCTAAGGAATACATGGGAGAAAGTGAACCTACGGTACTTAAGCCAATTATAAAAGTTGCACTCAAAAAATTGGAAATCCTTTGAATTCCCATTCCCTTAGTCGACAACTGATTCGTGAATTCATTTCGACTTTCAGGAAAATTGAACTTGAGCACTAAAAAAATAGTAGTGAGGAGTAAATGCGGGAAGAAATAGGAGAGACGATTGAATTTGAAAGGCAGGCGTAATGGCAATAAAATGAATGAAAAGTTCTCATTTGGGCTTAGCGCTTGAACCCAAGATTTTCACGTTGCTTTAGTTAGTCATAAAGAAATTTGTGAACACCTTATGCATTTAAATTCGTTAAAATTACGTTACATGCTCCATTTCCAAGTGGAGCATTAAGTGTAGCTCTACTTTGACTTGACTTTCTCTCAATCGCATCTTCTGGGCAGGGGGGAAGATAAAAGCAAGGTTATGTGAGTTGGTGGATCCTCCAGTCGATGTACCTCCATATATAGGAGTGGGTAGGAGTCAGTAGGAGAGAATGCGAACAAGTTTTGGGAGATGTTCGATGCTTGATGCTCGATGTGCGATGTGACTTTGAGACTACTCTATAAATGGATGATTAATCATTTAATCAATACACTTAGTCGGTTGTTCGTATGACTATAATGGGACCATACCCAGGTTTCATTCAGAGTCTCACCAGTGCTTTCACCACGATTATTTTTTCTTTTGTCGCTTCACTCTATCTGATTGCGAGTCTTAGGAGTGCGGCGGTTTTTGGCCGACGTCGGAAGAAAGAGAAGATGTAACAATGCTCTGAGTCGTGCTTAATGTCTAAAAAGGTTTCGTGATTTCTTCTCTTCTTCCACCAACCACCCTGCACAATTTTCCTTTGCCATTTTTCTTGGCCCGTATTTCTTTTTCTGCCACACAACATTGATCCATCAATGAGCTTTTTTCAGTTTCTCTCTCTCTCTGACCTAGCGACATGACGCTATACGGTATGGCGTGATGCTCAGTTTACTGGCATACGGCATTTGGCTTCCTTGCATCTGGTTCGATACTGGTATTCGTATTCCTATATCGACATCGGTGTCGTCTTCAGTCAGTTTCGGCATTCGGTCTGTCCCACAATATGTCACAAATTAACTTTGACTTCAAAGCTACGTTTTCTTACTGGAGCATCCAAAATAGTTGTAGAAGAAGATGGAAGGAGCGAGAGAGCAAGAGAGAGAGAGGTAGAATATTACCCACACATCCTTTCAACTCTTTATTGAGCAGCAGCAGGTTCATTCAGCATTCAAGTTCTATTTAGGTTTTCCTTCTTCTTCTCCTCCTGCTGTCCAGGCCTAGTCGACTTGAGTCAGTTCAAGTTGATCGTGTTCGGTTTCCGTTTAAAGAAGGACTGTCGAAGCAATTCTGCATGTGGTTCTCATGAAAGGAAGAACACACTACGCATTCATGGGTTGTCTTCCCGAGTCGACTTTTCGCATTTTCCTAAGCCTACTAAATGTGCTTTTGTGCTCGCTCAATGGAGCTGATTGTTGAAAGTTGGAACGTTGGAAACATCGATAGAGAACTTTAGGCAGGCTAACCGTTCTCATTCATTCAGCTACATTTCCACAATCACATTTCTTTGCCATCATTTCCCAAGGCCGTGTCATGTCATAATATGTCGTCTTCGTCGTTTCCACTACATCCTATCGCTCGTCCTTGCTTCACCATTCCCAATTCCAATTCCAGCTCCAGCTCCAACTCCAACCTGTTTTACTGTCCAGCAAACAAAAATTGTCTTCAGAAACCGTAACCAATATACTTATACATTATACTCGGGCAGGCAGATAAAAACAGTAATAGGTTCAATAAGAAGGCATGGACAAAGCTGTAATACGGTATATGGTTCTATCGGAGAGTGCGTCGTTCTCTTTTCCTCTTTTACCTGGACATTTGCGCCACGTTTTCCTCGTAAAACTCGATTTCTGGAGTTGTTCCGTTGCTCTTCTTGCTTGTATTTTTAAAGGAGATTCGTCAACAATAGATTTCAAGTTGCAGTTTCCTACTGCACAAAAGGTTGTCTTATATTGGTGTACCTATATGTATGTACATATACTTTTGACTGTAGTTAGTAGTTGTTAGTACCACGTTGCGTTCCTTCAACGCAAGTATGTAGTGGTCGACCACTCGAATTAAATTAAAAATCCCAAGAAAACCGAGATTGTCACAGGAACTAACTGGTTTGACGTTGATGTCGACATCTCCGACAGGACACGACAGGAATGGACAGGACAGGATTGAGTTGACTTTTACAGTTTCTCTGTCCCTTTTTGAAATGCGTATGGGTACCTTTTTGTTGGCATGAATATTTCAACGAATCTTGTGTTGTACTTGTGGCCTCATATGTGTTTTGAATGCCAACATGATGTGGAGTGTATAGCGCTCAAATCACATCTTCAAAGGTCTATTTAAACTCGATGGTGGTTCGGGCATCGAGTGTCTACTTGTCCCAAGTCCCAGGTTGATCAGCCGTCGTTAAATTCGGTGTCGTTGTCGTTCGATCGTCGTTACTTTTACAAACTTAGGTACAATATTATTTGTAACTTGAAGTTTGCACTATTTGCACTATATACATGGGTACATTATAAAAATAATTCTCGGTCTTATTTTCAATTAGCACGGCTTTTATAGACCATTTTAAGGATTGACTTAATTTATGCGAGCCAAAGCTTCCTTCCCACAACTTGGTCCGGGTAATTGTGCTATTACTGATACATATTCTAAATTTCTCATGGAGTGGAACGACGATGGCTTCTATCCAGTACCGAGTCAGTAGACCTGTTGACAGAGAATAACAACATAATAGGTATACCTACGTAAATAAGTACTAAAGTACGAGGACATGGACCGGACACCCGTAGTCTTTTATCTCACAGCAAAAACCTTTACATATGTATATGTACAAGTAGTGGTTGACTGTGTAATCTCGTAAGCTTGTGGCGTGCATACTCCGAATACTGAAGGAACATAATCATTGAGCCGTATCCAAATCCGAAAATCCTAATTCTTGAGGGAAATTGGAATCCCGAATCACTGTATAATGGAGGAGGAAATTAAAATGTGCTTTTCGAAAAGTATGCGAACCAACTCACCAGGGTATATTTTGCAACTTAATTTTGAAGATGGTGGAAAGTTTTGGTGGAGACTGAATTTAATTATGAGTTGTGTCGATGTCGGGGTAAAAAGTTTAATGCAACGAAACAACATGACCAACATGCACATGTACTCAACCTACATACATACTTACATAGCTAAACTAGTGCTCGTGCTTTACTGGGACATATCCATGTCGCCTGCAGAAAGCAGAACATTTTCTTCTCTCTGGCTTTATGTTGCGTTGCGTGATTGTGACTGTGACTGTGGTTCTGTACATCTCACTAATAGTCCGTGGAACTTGAGTTCGGTTGCATTACTGTTAGTCATCAAATTAAGCTTTAAATGGCTTAAAAGTGTTCATTTCGTTACACAGCAACTTGTACAAAAGGACAGTTTTACTTTTAACTAGTAAAGAGTTAGAATGGCTACTTTAAGCTATCAGCTTCGTGGAATTCCGTTTAGATTGTTTTTATGCCATCGATTCCTTGCTTTTGTTGAGCAAGGGAAGGCATTTTATACCACCGATGTGATTCCGGAGGCCCAAAGTCTGGGCAATTACCACCCGTTTTGTTTATCCAACGAATACCAATGTTACCATATCTATACCATACCGTAGCAGATGTATGGAGATTGGCAATGGACATGAACATGAGTACGACCACGAACGAGGAGGAGCGTGGGACTTTGCTATTATTATTACTATACTAACATGCACTGTGTACTACCGTTCGGTTAATTACATATCAGAATCCTTGAAGACAGAGACTGTAGGGTGAGATGTATATCTGTGTAGAACTGTGGTGAAAATTAGGTAACCGTCAAATGAAAAGACAGTGGGAGTCTTGGCGGTCTTCCATGCTATCGGCATCCACCGACACTTGACTGCCTTCACTTGCTTTCTACAAGCAAATGTTTCTCCTTTTGTTGAAATTCTACAGATTCTTTATGGTGTAATAAATCGGAATTAAAGTTAGCCCACCAAGTTAACTCGTAAGTTGTGAGTTGGACCAACTTCTTCCTACACGTAGTCCTTTTCTTTGTCTTTGTCGATCACTCCGATTCCCATTCCTAGTCCGACTCAGAAAAAGCAAACTTGCTACTTTGTTCCCTGTCAAGTGTTGGGATGGTACTGGAACGTGGACTGCTATCACACTACCACTGCACTGCTTTTTCTCTACAAGAACAACAACATGAAGATTGAAACTGCCGGAGAACAGATATTGGGAAAAGAACTACTGCCGATGGAATTGTTTATTAGTTGTGTTCAAATTCGAACCTCTTCCCACACCACACCAAGTTTGTGTATGGCAACTCTCCTCGCTAATCAAATTGTAAGGGAAATCCCCGTCTGACGTGTTCATTGCTTTTCCTGCCAGCTTAAAGCTCCACTCTCGGACAGTTGCTGGGACTAGGAAATATGTTTTTAATTTATCTACATTTTCAAGGCATTTTCTCGGATCCTGGTCGCTGTCTCGGTGTCCGGTTGTTCTTCCAATTCCAATTCCAACTACAACCATTCTAAGCTTTGCTTTGCTTTGCTTTGTTGTCATTTTAGATGATAACTTTGGTCTAAAGCAGGAGTTATCACTTTGAAAAATACTTTTGACGTTATTGGTGTGCACTATGATGTAATGAATATACTGAAGGCCACTTATTGTTCAAAAATTCATTTCGGCATAGTACAACACTCATGCATATGGTTGTATGGGCCTATGTACTGTGTGCCTACGTGTGGCCGACACTATCTTCATGTTAAATCTGATGTTGATTGATGTGTCAACAGAATTTGTTGGCATTCTGAACTGTTAACAATGTAATTAGTTGGGGAGCTGTGAAACCCAAATCCAGCTGAAGCAAGATCCAAGACAATTCCAATGCACAATATCAAAGCACATGCAACGTCATATGCCTTTCTCTTTCTGTTTAAACTAGCTGGTCGTGAGTTGAGATTTAACTAATGCTATATACATATCCCATGCATAGTTCATAGTTAAAGTGAAAAGTGGCAAGGAATGATCATAGCTCAAGTTTCTCCAGCGGTTCGTTATCGCTACTTTTCTGCAATCTATACGTCTACAGTCATGAATGTATTTATATAGGCACTTTTAATGACTAATGTTACATGTGCTGTTCTACTGTTCTCAGTTCTCGTTGTAGTGCTATATTCCATACTACAATACTGTACAGTTTTATTATATTAGTTATTCTTTAAGTCGAAATATGGTATCAGTCCTTGCAACGCCTTGGTTTGACATTATTTCGTTACAACCATTATCAGAAACACCATGTACAGTATACGCAGCAGGACATGCTAATGAAACATGGAACTCTCAACTTTGCATTACTCGCAGTTCACAGTTCAATCTTACGTTCGTGTCATGTATATTCATTTATTTTTGTAACCCATACATATGTACTTGTATGAAGAAGGAGTGGGTATGTATGTATATCATCACATATGACTATCGCAGTTCATACATACACGCAAGCTGAAATTACATATTCCTTGTTTGCACAAAAGAGGATGAAATTGCAAATATTGAAGAGAAAGCAGAAATGTAGTTTGCATCAAGTGTCCCGGGTAATTAATGGAATTCTCTGTAGATACATTTACGTCGGTATGGCTGGGCTATGGCTAAAAGTGATTTCCGTTGCACATCCGAAACTAGGGAAATAAAGGCATCAAGCTGCTGTACAAACACGATAGGCAGATGGGCACTGTATATTATTACAGCGAATGTGTAAAGGAATAGCTCTCTGGACGGTACGATGGCCACATGGATAAAGAGTAAATTACAATCAACTGACAGTCGCATGTACTCAAACAGTGCATGGGAGAAGAAGAACGAACGTGCTGTTCATAATATATCAAAGTCGTATAACTTACCTTCAAAAATATCTGTCTTACGATTTATATCGTTTGTAGGTTCGATGTATTTGATAAACTACAAATTAAATTATCATTGCTTGAGCTATTAATAATTTTTTCGGGTGACCTTTGACCTTTCGAAGAACTTTCGTCTGTGGCATGGCATAAGTAATAGAAACATGTCATGTGTCAAATGTTTAGTAGTGAATAAAAAGTTAGTTCCAGTACCTTTTGGAGCGACAATATTCCTACTCCAGGGAAAATAATTTGTTGCTCAAACTAAGCTGACCAACCAACCTACCTACTCGCCAAACAATAAATGGGTAAACAAACACACTCTAAAAACTGGCCTTTGGTAAACAATGTTAACAAACCTTCTTGGAATTCCAGCTCCAATCATTCAAAATATTTACCTGACTTTAGTAGGCGTAACTTTGGATTAAATAATTACATAGTGGCTTCGGGTCCAAAAATAGTTTGGTTTGAATAATCCATATGGGTATGTACCTACACCTACATAGATATTGCCTGTGACACAGAAAGGTGTACGAGTAGGTGAATTTGGAGAAGGTAACAGTGTGAAAACTCCAACTACAGTGTCTCAACTTTGTGCACGGAACAAATTGCTGCTATCTGTATACCACCAGAGCCAGACCTCCGTATACATGGGTATACAAACCCCTACATACCTACTTGGATATGTACCTATTTCCTTAGCCCCGAGAGTCGACGAGCGTTGAAGTTGCTCATTGAGTGGTGTCCGATTTTTTGCCAAGAGGTAAAATAACCCGCGATAAATACTTCTAACAGACTTTGTAATTCAATGCATTCAACTTTGAGCAATTCACATCACCTTGGTAAATGGAGAGTAGCCTCATCGACTTGGCCGGTAGGTAGTTTAAGTTTGATTTTACTTGACTACAAGTTTAGTCTTTCCGATGTAGCAGATAATCATTTTTCTGTCCCCTCCGGGTTGTCAATGCGTTTTGTGGGGTCCTAAGAAGCATTTCACGAAGTTCGATAGAAAAGCACAAACACAACTGTGAGCTCGTTCGTTGTCATGCCATACCTTGCAACCATGAAGCTACGATGTATGTAGTATACACGTTGTCAGTTGTCAGGCTGTACTTTCTTCAGCAAAAGAAATTACAGGATCAACATGGTCGTTGTGGCAGTGGAAGTAGTGCGTTACGTAGTTACGTTTCTATCTCTAGGTGAGTCCCCCGTGAATTGCTAACCGAAAGTTTGAGTATTCTGCCAATTTTGGTGGTTGGAGCTGAAACTTTTGTGTCCACCTCTCTCCATTTCATTCCATGTTCACTTTGCTACTGTGACCGGCCATCCAACATAATACTAGACAAGTGAGGGAGAAAGAGAGAGAGGATAACACGAGTGAGTAGTAGGCAGGTCAGCGAAAGACGTTCAACTCTGTTCAGTGTCTGCCATGCATTCTATTATTCAGCAAGGAAAAGTTATAGTGATGGATATCTTGTCTTGTCCGTATGCTAAAATGTATGTAGCTATTAAATGGAGGAATATAAAGGCAAAGAGACTAAAGAGAGTCCTTCCCGTATGGTATAAATTGAAAAGATAAAAGGCGGTCAGACCCTTTAGTACTGTAAAACTAGAATTGAAATAAGCACACAATGAACGTCGAGTTGAATGAGTTTTTTCACCAATTGCCAAAACAGCGTAGGTGCATGTACCATGCAGTACTAAAATAGTACTAGTGACTGGTTGTGGTACATACTAGAGGAAGGTAGAACCGAAGCAAGCCGACAAGTTGAAACTAGAAAAAGAATGAATAATTTGGGTGACAAAGACATTAATAGAGGTAACGCCTTGCATACATTTATACGATGGGGAGGATCAGGATCAGAAAGTTGGATGGAACGTGTGCAATGCCATTTACGGATTTTTCGGTTAAGTACAGTAGAGGGATTTGTTTGGTACGTGCGATAACGGCCAAAGAGCGGAAGGCAAGATTGAAAATCAGAAGGAAACGTGAAAAGAGGAAATTCAAGTGAGAAAGTTGCAACATTAACGGAAAGACGAAACGGGGAAAAGGAGGAGACGTTCGAAGTGAGGAGATGTAAGGTAGCGTGAATTTAGTCAGGGGAAAATAGGTCAAACCACAGAATTTTGCTCTGGTAAGCAACGTGGCAAGTCTATATGCGAGCTACCTCCACCAATGAACGTCACACAATGTGCTCACATCGTCTCCTTTTTTCAATCTCTGAAAACCTTCTGACAGATCAGTCATGGTGTGACCCACTACCGTCACTATCCCTGGTCTAGTCTCTCGTCTGATCTTGTCTAGCCTGCCACAGTACGACTCTACAAGTGTACCTTAAATAAAAAGTGCCCATAGATGAAAAAAGTCAATCCGTGATCACACCCTACCTTTCCCATCCCAACATGGAAAGGGAGCGAAAATAAAGAGTTGCTACTGTGGCATCTAATGATTGGTTCCCATTCCTTTCTACCAGAGTATTTGGTATTCTTCCCGCGTAATAAACTGTTCGCGACCAGGTATTTATCACGGATTCTTTCATTGCCATGTACAAACTTAGATTTCCACTAGGTATACCTCACACCTCTTTTCCGGAGTGTCGTTATCGCTACAGATAACATTCACGTTTAAAAGGCTATTTTTCTAGCAGTTTTGTAACCTTGCCCCAAGTAAAATGAAGTAGGAGGACAATTAAATCTTGGGTTGTGAGTTGTGACTTGAGAGGCAATGGCTGACTTTCTCTTTTGTAAAAAAAAAGTGGTATCGAATCCACTGTCAGGAAACTGCAAACTATGAGCTTGAGAAAGTAATGACGTAGCTTTCAATCCTGACATACACCTACAGGAATACGTATATAATTAAATACCTANGAATCCACTGTCAGGAAACTGCAAACTATGAGCTTGAGAAAGTAATGACGTAGCTTTCAATCCTGACATACACCTACAGGAATACGTATATAATTAAATACCTACGCACTAAAATAGTCATAATTACAAGCTTGCCTTTGTCCAGCCGTCAGTCAACAGTCCACAGTCAACAGAACACTCAGCAATCTAATCTTTCATAGTTTGTTCATACTTTATACCCGCCTGATCGTTTGCAATCCTTTGAGACTACTTTTCGTTTGTTCAAAGTCCTTTGCCTACCATACATAGGTATTTGCGAATAAACAAGCAACTTCAATACTTAATCGTCTATATGTACGACATTTCCCTATATCCACCCCAACCTATCTTCCAGTTCCACTTGAAAATCAGCGCTTCCGCTTCCATTTAATAGAGTGGGAAATATAATATGCACTGTATCCATATACATTGTTTAAAATTTGCCTCATAATAAAGGTTATTTGTGGAACAAGTAAGGTACAAAGAAGGTGTAGTGTAGATAACTCTGTAGGTTCTGAGGTACTACCTACTACCGCGACTACAGGCTCCACTGAGCAATATCGTTTTGTTTTGGTTAAGATAAAATCAGATTTTTCCCATATACCACCAGCGACGAGAAAACACAACGGTGTTAATCGATTTATGAATTAGCATGACGATTTCGGTGCAGTTACTCACGACGACCAAGTTTGCTTCGAAAACTTATTCGGTATAATAAAATGTCACACTAATCAGATGGAAGTCAGGCAAGAAGCAAGTTGGTTCTACTACTGTGTTAGTACATAAGCAAAGCATACCTCTAGAATTTATTCGGGTACTTGGGAGAACATTTATGTACTTCGGATTGAATTCAGAAGCAGTTATAATTTCTTGAAGAATTCAACCAAATATTACCAAGTTTAGTGGGTAAAACCGAATGAGTTGATGGTTGGCTCGATATAAGCAGAAATTAAATACTACCTGGGATCAACGACTTCGTTCACAGTAGGTACTAGTAAATAAATGTACTCGCTGAATTACTTATCCTTGATTGCGGAAAGCATAAAATATGGCGAAATAAGGACGGCGAAAGGACAAGGTTTCTTTCGTTTCCTAAATTGTATTTTATACTTTCTACTAGCACGTTTGAAAAAGTGTCTGGAATCCCAATATTTGTAATTATTATTATTATATCTACCTACATACATACCTAATTTGATGTGGGAGATTTGCAACTTGTTGTTTCTAGTAGCTACCAGTGCAGTCATCTGATTTCAAAATTTAGCGTAGATATTTCCAAAAGAATGTTCATAAGGAGTAACAGTTAAGATATTACGATATTAATTTATGTTAGAATTACGCTAATTGGCGACGTGTTTGGAGAACAACGCTAATTTATTATATGGGTACATATAATTAATAATAGAACAATAGCTTACATCATATCTATATCATATATTTAGAAAAATAAGGATAACGTCAAAATTTCTTCAGCCTTGATTTAAGAAACTAATTGCATTACATAAACATCAATTTTAATTATTAGACTTGATATTCAATCGTCATTTAATCTTGGTTTGATATATCGCATAATTATAGTATGCATACCGAAATTCTGTTACGAATGTTATTGCACGTTTTTTTAAGTTAGGGTACAATATATAATAAAATGAGAATTTATCATAATATAGTTTACTTACGATGCAGCGAATATATTTTTACGAAGGGAAATCTAAGCATTTATATTAGGAATAAAAACGCCGTAGTAAATCTGGAATTTGTTGTAATCAATAATAATGGGTAGGTATTTCTTAAGTTGAACCTTGTAATGTTTCTTCGATAGCTCTATTACGAATCTTCTTGGTAGGCATCTCATCACGACAAATACTACATTCGGTGATTTTACTCTCACAATCTTCGCACACCAAATGACCGTTATGGCACTGGTAGATAGGGGGACGGAGAAATTCCATACATATAGGACATTCAGGTTTGTTCCCATCATCTAAAGCTTGGTCCACAGAATCCGTTTCTCCAGTTTGGCCTCCAGAACCTATGACAGGAGATACATTACTGTCGATAATTTCCGAAAAATAGCAAACGACATTAACACTAGAACCGTTGTTTTATAATAAAAAGAGGTTGTTGTAGTGACGAATCTGCATTTAAGTAGCTGAGTCGTAATAATCAAGCTATAGCACCTGGGTGTCCAGTCAACTCATGCGTCTTTCAATTATTAGGCTTTAATATCTCACCTCTTTTCCTACCACGACCGCGACCACCCTGACTTGGCCCACGCCCTCCTCCTTGCCTCCGTGCACCACGAGAATAACCTCCACGATCCTTTTGTCCTTCAACATTAGCAGAATCAGAAGCAGGTTGATCAGCACCAGAGCGATTGAAATCTCCCCTCCCTCGTCCTCGATTGAAATCTCCCCGCCCTCTTCCACGATTGAATTCCCCCCGCCCTCTGCCACGATTAAATTGTCGTCCACCCCGGTATCCACGACCCCTGCTGACTTCCCCAGAATTTGGATCTGTGTCTTGGGTTTCTATGGGGCTCCAAACATTAAACTGGTTGTTTTCCTGATTCCGATCACCTCCTCCTCCTCGGTTCCCATGGTGACCTCTTCTGTAACCTCTGCTATTTTCGTTATCCTCATGCCTATCGTAATTACCGTGATGATGATTTCTGTGAGATTCTCCACGTCCTCTAAACGGACCCCTGGAAACACCTCTTTGGTTCATTTCTCCTCTACCTCTCCCTGTATCGTTAATATTCCGTTGTGGGTTATGACTGCTTTCCTGGTTACTCGAAGATGAAGACTTATTAGCTGACGGAGCACTTAGTGGTGTATACACCTGAACGGGAGGCAACGTATGTTGACCAACTCTTGAAGGCACCGCAGTACGTGCTTGTGGCTGGTTGCCTACTCTGTTGTAATTTGAATTTGTGGTGCTGGTTGCATTTCTGGTACTTGAGGATACTGTCAAAGAGTCAAACATAAGATCCAACGTTGGTGCGGAAGGGATGGTGTGGCTGTTGTTGGATCGGTCCACGTTTACAGCTGACAAGTCGGGATACATCATCTGTGGACGATTACGAGGTTGATTTTGTAATGGATTGGGAAACGGGTTAGCTCGTGATGCAGAATTTAGTCCACGATCCGCAGAAGAAATGATTCGTACAGAAGCGTGACCAGCAGGAGATGAATTACTCCGGCTGTATCCCACATCAGAATCAAGGAGACTACGCCTTACGGCACTCTGCTCCTGTCCTTGACGTGTTGGTGAGACGTGTTCACTAAGACTGCGATTTGCCCGACGACGATCCTCCGTTTCTTTCCCATCTGCAGGTTTACCCTGACTACCACCCATGATGCTCAGTACATTAGTCTGTAGACAAACGAAATCACATATAATATTAATTACAACAAATTATTTTGCAAAATAATATTGTTTTTCAACATCATTTAATTATAATTACTCAAGGATCTTGTTACACTCGAGCCTTTGTTCACGTCAACTTTCGCGTAACTACCACAAACCACACAATTTATTGGTGCAGACTCAGCAACCGAAGTGTAGTGAATGAACACATGTAATGTTTATTTAACCGTAAAGTAGTATGTTTAGCTTAATTACACGAGCGTCTCAAAGTACAACTAAATGTTTACAAAAAGTAAGTGCCCAAAGATCAACAACCAAGTATCAGCTTTTATTTGCAGAGTGATAGTGATCAACCTCGGCTTGTTCCTTGGTGAACTACAGTAACAGCGGGAAGCAATAACTATCTGGAGAAGCTTGTTACTGATTGTTGATCAGCGATAAGTTTTTATGTCTCCTTGGTGCAATACAACGACAACGACACAAGTACGACATCCCCGTCTAGTGGTACTTTTTACCTTCCTTGTTACTAAGATTATTGCCTTTTGCAATCGCAACATCAAATGAACTGCAAATGACACCAACAGAGAATCTAAGCAGTACAATCTCCGAACTCCGCCTACCCGTTACCTACTCATCTATTACTCTTGTTACAATGAGTAATTTTTACAATCCAGGACTATACATACCTACCTTTGTTTGATTAGATGTGTTGGAGATTATAATTTATTTTTGAGTCAAAAGCATACGTTAAAGTTTATTAAGTTAGACGCCAATGTGTACCAGATGACTAAGAGATGAGTAAGAGATTTGTTCAAAACAGGATTTACTTTCGGTGATTAGACATCGTCAGTTAAGAGTCTAAATGAGGCAAGTCCAAAAATTGCTAGAAGCATAATGAGGTATGTCCATCTTGAGTGCAAAGTGAGGTAAGTCCATGGAAGCCAAGTTGGAATTGCCCCACTTTACATTTAAGGAATTCATGGACATGCCTCATTTTGTTACTAGCAATTTTTGGCCTTGCCTCATTTTGACTCTTAACCGACGATGTGTATTAGAGACTACTATTATTTATTTATTTCTGAGTCAAAAGTATGTATCCAACAGAATTTGTCAAGTAAGACATTAATGGAGGTACCAAATAGGTAAGAGATGAGTAGATGAGTAATATATATGTAGGTATGTTCAGAAATGTTTCAGGATGAGTTTTTTTTCTTAGTATCTCAAAGATGAGGCTTCTTTTTATCTCGGAAATGTTTTGGACCATCTCGAGATGAGTTTAGTCAACTCATCTTAATACATTTTTAAGCACAAGTGTTATTCTTCTCTTATTCATCTGTAGCACACATAATCAACGAAAACGTAAATCCTGGAGACTGGTTGATTTCGGAGAGTGTAGCTTCCGCTGTTGTCAATGTACGGCTTTAGGAAATACCTAGTGAACTCACCTTCTAAATAAATCACTTCACTCTCTGTCGGTAATAACAACACGTGCGGTTCAGGGTGCCAAGCTTTAAGCTTGCCGCGTGGAATTTCCACGTCTCTCTGAAACGCGTAAGGGTAGAGCAGAGCCCTTGAAGGGATCGCGACCTTCTATCTTCTATGATGAAATATCTCGATCCAATTCGACTAGACTCCGAGCCACAGGTCTTAATAACAGTACATTTTAGGTATTTAGAAGCCTGAAATAGTTTCCGCTGTAGTAAGTGAAAAACTTTTTTAGCTTTAATAAAAAAATTATAGATCTATCATGGTCTCAGGTGCGCCGGGTAAACCCCATGCTTCAATATTCAATCTTCTGTAAGTTCAGTAGAAACAGGTGATCTGGATGTGCGATGCCTCAGAATATTTATCTTTCATCCCCGGACGTTGGCATTTGCAATAAAGATAATAAAAAGTAGAACAAGCCTGAGATAAAATTTACAATTTACAAATAAAAAACGTACCTATATGAGAGATTCCCATTAGCATACACGACTTATTGATGAACAATTCAATGAAAAACGCTTAATTCAACTATTAAGATTGAGGTATCTATAAGTACGTCTTTAAGGATCAAAGTGAGTTTTAATCAGTTTCTTGGGGCCCATCGGCCCATGTAATCTGAATGTTAAATTGAGCTTTTGAAAACGGTACTAGCACTAGCAGTTCAAGAACGAATTTTGGTATCGAGATGCGGTTTATACGACATTATAGT
>JAAXYX010003243.1:0-14980 GCA_036851915.1 Ptenothrix huangshanensis | reverse complement strand
GAAGTGCATCTTAAATGAAATAAAAATACATCTGTGCATCTAAAACGGATTAAAAGTGCATCTCGAGTGCATCTTTTAGTTCAAGATGTATTTATATGTATATAAGATGCACTTTAAATGAAATGTTCAAGATTATACTGAATAGATGCAGGTTTTTAGCGTTTTAGATTCATTTTTTCTTGTTTTAAGATTGTTTAATGTTTACAGTGTACTGTATATATATATTATCTAAAACACAGGTAATTAATTGTCTATGTATTTTGCCCATCAATTTCTCACCCGTTCATCCCTTAAGGTTCGGTGCATCGGAACAGGTGACAAGTGAAAAATACTATAGCAATAATAATTACGGCCACTAATAATTAACGGCAATGATAATGACAACGTATATATACATGGGCATACATGTACATCTGGATTCAACCTGACTCAAGTACTTTCGCAAAATAAGCGCAGCAAAATAAATATTAATTTATGACTGTCTAAAGCGCTTGGCAATAATTAAAATTACAATCACAATTAAGTATACGAACCAAGTATCATAGCATTTGTTCAGATTTTCATATTCGATTCGATTCCTAGAAGAACAATAGCAATCACAATGGTTGTAGTCAAAGTCATGATCTGGCCATTTCCTTTAGTAGCAATAACAATAGTTAATTAATCGCATAGTTCAGTAGTTACTGGTTGTTCTTGTTTACAATCAATAGGCTAATAAGAATTAGAATTAGAATTGCAATAATTAAATGCATTTATGTAACAACTATCTCTGCACTTCGTGACATATGTTTACATGACATATTATGTTTTGCATTATCTATATGCTATGAATTGCAGTGCTTATGCTTAAGTACCTAACCGTAATTATGTATGACATTGCCGAATGAAGAATGTGAAATTTTGTGAGATGACGACAGCGACTATAGCGCACTTGCCGCACAAAAATCGTTAATCCTTTCATTGCTACTTTCCTTCTATCGCTATTTCTATTTATAAAGTACTTGCTTAATCATAATTCATCGACTACATACAAGACAACACACACACACTTCCTACATAAAATACCAACAAGAACGAGTAGAAGAAGAACAAGAATACGAATGAGAAGGAGAAGTTGCCCTGGTCTGGTCTGGCCTGGCCTGTCCTGGCCTGGCAGCCCATCATTTATATGAAGTACTTTCCTTTCCTTTACTTTACAAATATTATAGCTTCAAGCTTAAGTTTAGACTTAACGCTTGTATGTCATATCTAAATACCCATGTATGTCGTGTGTGTATACCCAGGTTAATTCTTTACAAACTTATTTATAGTTTGTTTTCAGCATGCATCCAATTGTAGGAAACACGGATATTTCACCTATTCAATATAAGTATGCCGTAATATATAATAATCTTATATAAGCAGTGGATTAATGTATTTATGTAGTGGAAAGGAGAGAAGGAGAGGAGAGTACTCACTCGATATTTCAGCATTCCAGTATTCCATATTCTGTACTTATACTTTCAAAGTACTTGCGACTTGACGTACACGTTCCCTTCCACTTACCAACACAGAGAGGGAATAACCGAAATTCGGCATTCATTCGACATACCCGGAATCCGGAATCGGAAACCCGGGCTCCGTGATGGTATGTCCATGTTCCATATGGCAATGGCTACAGTAACTTACGAAGCGTAGCCATGTAAGTACGTATGTGTATAGAGGTAGAGAGAAGGTAGAAGATACATAATTCAATATTTCATAGAATAGGATACTAGACATTAGAGGTAGACATTGGACATTAGACAGTAGAGACTGAGACCAGGACTAGACCACGGTACCTTAATTCCAGTCCATAAATTACCCAGCATAATCTACGATGAACAGTGGCTCTTGCGTATATATTATGATTACCTTTAGAAATGCAGTTAGTCTAAGTACATTAAATCATACAGCGTTCTCACTTTCTCCTTTTTCCCCAAACACAGTCCCCCACTGCACTGCTATAAATTATCGTTCGGATTAGACGACAAATACGAAGTAGTCCCGGAGTACTTTCACATTCTATATATCTACGCGGTAGGTACATGATATCATAGAAATAAATGTAATTATAATATCCTCTATAACATTTTATAGCACACACACTTGAACTTACAATTACATCGAGCTGGAACACTTTACATTTTACTCGCACATCCAGTCACCTTTCTTGTTAAACTTATACTTTACTTTATTTTGTAACGTGTTCATGTTGGAGTTGTGAGTGCACCTTGTCCTGCTTCTGGTTCTGGTTCTTCTTTAACAAAATCGGCTCGGCTAACTTTCTTGTAATTTCAGACATGTCTCAAGTCTAGTTCAACCATTTATGTTTAAGTGATTCCACTGCAATGCGTTGCATGTTGTCTTTGTCTTCGTCGCCGTAGTTTTTCAAGCTCTAGATGTCCATGTCAACTGTTATCAGTAATTCCTTTACAATTTCCATACTGATATCTCCACTGCCACTTTAGGTTGACTTTGGCTTCGACGACGAGTATGTCTTGCTTTCTCCAGGACCAGATCTAGAATAAGATCCATCTGACTCACCTGAGTCACTCTCAATCGTGCTTCTCCTCCTCTCCTCTTCTATCTCCACTCTTTATTTATGTACAGTGTAATTTGCATTTGCTCTTTTTCAAGTGAAGAAGACACGATTCGACACATAGAGTACACTGACATCGACGTCGACATCAATATCCAGTTGCATCGTATCATGTATCATTATATTTACATTATGACTGTACTCCCTGCAATGTAATACAGCTCAATTTAAATCACTACATATAATATTATTCAATCAAGCCAATACTCCGTTTTACACAGTAAACGTCAGGTTGCTTATGCATGTATAGACACAGACAGCTTCTTCCAAGATTAACAGTATAGGTAAGTTAGTAATATCACATGATTGTAGCACTCTTATCCAATACTTCGAATAATTATACTCAACAATTATCTTATCGTATCTATATATGCTTAAACAATTACCTAATGATTTATATCAAACATCATAATATGTGTCCCGCATCAAGTATCAACAACAGTTAGAATTATTTCTATAGATGGTTTATTAATTAGTAAACATTTATTTTATTTTTTGTTTTCTTAGATTAAAGTAGGTAGGCTAGATTAGATTTTAATAGGTGGGTTGAACTTGGATTTGGTTTTGGATTTGATTGGAATTTGGAATTTTAAACTTAAACTTGTTATAGTTTTCAAGCAATTCAAGATTGATGGCTCTTAGTGCATTTCAGTATCACTTCCACTTCCAAGTTTCCTGTATGCAAGGATGCTGGATTAATTTATAAAGATTAATTGTAATCCCTTAATATACTGCTGATGCATATGGGGTAGTAATATCAATAGCAGTAGCAGGAGATAGCATAGTTATTAAAGTAATATGGAAGTGAGGATAAAAAACTAGGTTAGAGTAGCGCTTATAGGTATACCTAGAGATTGTGATTGAAAGGTAGGTTACCTACGTTACAATAATTATTGATATACCTAGGTGGAGGTATATAAGGTAACCACACTTGTATGTATTCAGGTTAAGTGCTTAACAGTTCCCTTCCCTAACAAATTCGTGGACGTGGTCGAGATTAAGATGTCTGATTAAGATTTCGTCCGAGTCGAAGAATTTGCGTGCCATTTTGAGAGGAATAGTTAATTACAAATAGATGGTACATGGTAAGGATGACATACTAAGGGGTTAAGTAAACATAATACATAATTACTATTACTAACCACATCAAGCAACTAATTTCAATTTTGAACCAGTCCAAGTTGTCGTCATCGTTGTGAAATACATAATTAATTATACTAATTTTACTGATTGCATAATAATTAATTATATCCACCATTTTGGATTTCGAAATTTTTATGGGTACAGTTCCAGCCTTCAAAATTTCATGTCCAATCAATTTAATTAACTCTAACCTTTAACAATAACTTAACTTAAGGACAACGTTAAGTCGCCTTTTACTTTTAACTTTTAAGCAATAGTTAATAATGTCTTTAGAACAAAAAGACTATGTACATATACGAGTATAGGTTATTTATTACCTATTGCTAATTTTGATTGATTTAGATTTGAATGAGCCAGCACTAATATATTTTTTGTTCCTTTAACTTGCTAATAACTTTCGTGTAATTTTTCTTGATAATACAGGTAATTGTGTAATAATTATAATTGATATCTCGATTGCGATTCGGTAATTGTTGGATAATGTATGAATACTTACATTGGTAGATTAGGTACTTGGTAACGTTTGGTTTTGTATAAACAGTAATTTTGCTTTTGCTTTGGATTCGAGAATGGATTTTTGGAACAATTATGTTATGTAGTTAACTAATTAGAAACTTTTGGTATTTTTGTATAGCTTACAAGGAATTCATAGTCCTAATTGTAGTCATAATAGGTAAGTAGGTTTAATAGTCATAGGCGAGAGCATCATATATATTCATATATCAAACTAGCACTAAACGATCAAAGTAGAATACAATACACAGAGCGGAGCGACGACAAATAAATGCAACAAATCAGATTAATAATTAGATTAATCATCATTAATTACAAATGCAATCAACCATAATTAGTATAATCTCGCATGGATCAAGATCAAGAATCAGATTTACACTACACTTAACACTAATCAAAACACTACTTATTTTGTAACAGCACTTATTTAATTACTTCACTTTTGAAACGCTCAACGATTCAACATCTTTGCGTATTATTTTCATGCCCCTCTTCGTGAATACTAAATCTGCAAAAATTGCAAACCCCATGTGTTCATTCGATGCTTGCGATATTATTTTATGCAATATGGTCACTGTTTTTGAAATGGTCGAGACGACTTAATTAGACGATTTAATTCCAATACTCAATTCTACATAAACATAATGGCGACTAATTGAAACTCTGATTGAAGACTGGAACGGACATGAAATGACTAATGAAAATACTATCAGCAAGTAGGGTAGGTAACTGAGATTAGGTATTTGATACTTGGTAGGCATACGAGCACAAATCACAGTTGAAGTCACTGTGATTAAAATCACAACTTATTTCTATGTGTATATAGAGTGAATTTTAAGGTATCTATTATAACTGTTCTTCTTAATTCGTGTAATTACTAATTAAATTCAACTATTATTTCACAAGTTCCTTTCTGCGCTACATTTAATTCATATTCCAGAAATGTACGATCAACGTTCTACTTCCGTCTTCTATTCATATTCCATATCTCACATCCGTTCATCCCTCACCCCTCACCCTTCTTGCAATTGAAATATTGTGGTAGAAAAGATTTGGATCGACTACCTTACTTTACAGGTCATTTGAGTTCAGGTCCTAGTATCACTTAGCTATAAGACGAATCTTTGACAAGGACAAAAACTGAATATGGACAGGAAACGTTTGACATTGCAGTGTAGCACCACCTCTAGCTGTAGTTCGTATTCAGGAATACAGAGTATAATTGTAATTTTAAATTATAGCTTGTTCCATGAAAGCTATTTATAGAATTAATTACATGTGTATTTATTAGTTTAACATTATTTTTTTGAATTCCCCAGTGGAATCGAAAGTTTTGATTTTTATAAATTAATTTAAAAACTTTATGCCGTACTTAGGTATGTATCACTAGCTTAAGATGTTCACAGTTGAAGTTTGAAGTTAAATTTGAAAAAAAACACGATCACGATTGACGACGGGCAAGTTCGTATAGCTAATTGTCAATTGTCAATTTGTAACTGTCGCTGTGGAAGTGATTGTGAATTTATTATGCTTTTATACATTTTTTACGAAAACTAGGAGAGAGCGGACGAGACGAGCGATGCGACGTGATGTGAGGCGATGCGATGTCATAATAACCATCGGGAATCGAGATCAAAATTCATCGTTCGTTGTCATAAAAGTTGAATGAGTTGTAAGTCACATCCTAAAGACAGCATGATTTTGTTCCCTCGAGTGTTATTCGTTATCGATATCCGCTACCGTACTTCATCAATTTATTGAACACTGAAAAGTTCCTCTTACACAAGTTGAAAGTTCTTTCATCTATTTCTTCCGTAATTATTCTAGGTACTTCTCCGACCAAATATTGAAAAATTTCGACTTGGACCTGGATACAATTACGTGACATGACACATACCATAATCCTAACCGTAGTATGATCGTAGTGTAGTATCCTATAGCAGCACTTCCACTTCAGTAGACATAATTACGGACACAATAACAACTATACGTTCTACCACTTACAAGTATAGCACCAGGAATGAGCACTTTCAATCAGCGAAGAATCCCAGTAATTATTAACGACTAACGACGTCAATGTACCGGTACCGGTTCTGGTTCTGTTTCAGGTTCTCTAGTTGTGTAACGTGGGTACCTTGTAACTAACTGCTTAGCCACCATTACCATTTCACAATTAATCCAATCTATAATTCCGATTAATTATCACTGCAACAGTGAGCGTAGATGCTTTTACGTAACATAGGGACCACTACACGCTTCTAGTTAACCCAACGACAAAGAAAACTATATCGACCAAAACGAACCTAACCCAACCAAATCCATTTGCATAATTAAACCAAGAAACTCAAACACTCAATTATTACTTATTATTACACTTGGAGTACTCCAACCAAACACTGTTGATTCTACGCTACTGTGGACTAAAAGATCAAAGTAATTTTCTACAGTTATACAGAAAAGGTAATAGCAAAAATATTCCACGGCTAGAAATCGCTATTTATGTAGAATCGGCTTACGTAATCGTAATTATAATTAATAATTATTATGGCCACTATATAAATATACATACAAATACAGGTATGGGCATTTCGCTCTTGGTAAAGGTATTGATACTGGCAATAGAAATAATTAAGAATAGTTGAGGTTAAATGGTAAAGTGGTAAAATGGTAACGGTAACGATAAATTGCGTAGTAATGAATAATTATTGTGGTAGCTTTGAAATAATGAATTGTTTCGATGACTGCGTTCATGACTTGATGTTTCTCATCTTCATCGCACTACTCTGAACTTAACGTCTCATCTATTTTCAGCTAACTATCCGTAGTTACTCTATCTGCTTAACATATGACTATTTTTAGACACGCTAATTTTCTGGTGTGGTAAAAAGTTGAGGTCAGCAGGAAGGCGATGCAATTTTCTTAAATGCTTGGTGAGTCACAAAGAAATAGATGAGGAAAATAGCATAGGCTATGGGGAAAACTATGCGTGATACCACATCAATCGTTTTCGCCACTCGGATGGGATTCTCAATAATTCTTCGCCGCCACTGTCAAAGTCAAAATATTAGAGAACAAAATTATTAACTGATTCATTACAAATCTCGATCAACAGTAATTACAGTAATGGTAATGGTAACGGTAACATCAACGCTAAGATACCAACATTAAGAGACAAGAACACAGACGGACACAATTTCGCAAACGGAAACCATTACATGGACGAATTCAATAAAACGAACAGGAAAAAGTCAACGAAAAGAAGACGAAACATCCACAAGATTAATTTAATTGAATAATGATTATATTCAAAATTCAAAATTTCATGTCCCGCATATTTTATGCCTAAACTTGCACATCTCACCATTACTTATAATCAATCTTAATTATACCGGTAGCAATTTTATCATCATCATCACCTTCATCATCATAATAAATCTATCTCGAAATATAAACTGTCCGAACCACGTACACTGAAAACAAATTAATTATCATCTCAAAGGCACTCCAAATGCATTGTAATAATTATAATAACATGGACCAAAATTTCTAAACCACCTTTCAACATTGCAAGATGCTCAAAGCATGCATTTATTTGCTATTTCGAATTCGACTTGATGCAAGAAGAAGATGCATTTAAGATGCCTATGTTCTACAAGTTTACATCACATCTTTTTTCTACTCTTTTTTCTTTTCTTGATCAGCATTAGGTCAATGAAATGCTATTTGCAGGATAATCACCTAATGGTATTAACTTGTCCAAGATGCATTTGTAAAGCCATTTAGAGGATTCAAACATGATTCATTTTCCAGTGTACCCAACATCCTTCTTTATTATACTATCAATTGCCGGGCACGGCAATTTAATTAACTATCATTAAATATTTTTGATGAACATTTGAAAGCAATATTCCTATCAAAACGATTCGGCCATAATTTCTATACTTATCTCAGTCCTACTTTACGTAAGGCATGGTCAGCCAAAAGCGAAAACGAAAGAAATCATACGAACAATAGTATATAATAAGAATAAGAAGATGTGCAAGAATGGCTAAAAAATGGCGACTGGCTTGGCATTATTGAATGGCATAAGAGAGAGCGAGAGAAAGAGAGAATTAAGTAAGACCGGTGAGAAAATTTTAGAAAACATTGGTAAAAATATCATTCAAAGATAGAAAAATTAAAATTCTAATGCTAAATGCTAAAAATGCTATGAGCTAAACATAGACTATGTATAACTATGGAGCATTCAGTATCAATATCAAAAACTAGAGACGTTCAACAGATCTAAGAATAGATTACATACTTGGTATTTTGTCTACGAAATATGCCATTAAGTAGTGAGCAAGAAATAAATTAATGCATTCATAATACATGTCTAAACTAGTTGTGTTTAAAAAGTGTTTCGAGAGCTTCGATTACAGTAAATAGATAACAGATAAAATTGAAAGGATAATCGAATGACAGCAATAAATAGTGAAATTCAAAGTTGTATACATAGGTACAGGTAATGGTACAGAAATCGAATGTTAGGATTTTGGGAGTAGGAAGCGAGAGCACGAGGAGCGGAGACGGAAATGAGAACGGAAATGTTGTGGGTTAGACGAGAATTAGGATTGGGGTTATTCGGGTTTGGTTTTGGTTTTTGGTGAATTACCGTAGGACTATTGCAGCCACTATTGGCGGGATGAGTGGTGGGAGAAGTGCCACATCTTGTGCAAGAAACGATTTCAGTTGGATGGTTACTTGGAGGAACTGGTGACATGGGTGAAGCTTGATTCACTTCACCTAACTTATTTGTCTAGAGATTTGCAATAATTCAATTCATAACAAAATTTAAATTTGAGTTCATGACAATTGATCAATTCATCATCATATTTTGCATTTGCATTCACTTTTCAAATTACATTACGTGATTTGTACATACTTGTTGAGGAAATGACAATTACAGTAATTACTCAATACTCAATGCAGATTACGATTGCGATCATTAATTAGTACACTACGAATTGAATCAAATACTACGATTGATTATAATTACAAGAAATGATACTTTTATACTAAGTATAATAGTCATTCAGTTAAACGAGAAGTGGAAATCATAAAGAGTAGTAGGTTGTAAGTCAATAAAAATGAATTAGATAGATTTGTGTTTGGTGCATCTGCGATTGCAACTGCATTAATTAACTATACATATTTATTTTTAGATATTATAGATTAGATTTGGCATCGGCATCGGCATCGTGTCATATGGAATGATAATAATTATAGATTATATAGCACTGCACTGCAAATAAGCTAAGCTCTCAAAATCTCAAAGCTTGACGCGATACTAATTATTGATTATCGTCATGTAGTGTAATGATTAATTAAGTATTAACTTACTCTTCTCGAAACCAACATGAACATTAACATCAACTGATCAACTCAAAGTCAAAGTCAAACTGAAAGAAGGAAGTATGACGACGGAGACGAAGAAAGAGAAAGTCTGGGAATAATGAATAAAGAACTTGTGTTTACCTCGCATACTTGAGCAGATGACATGGGGGTATCCCGCTCGTGAGCTCGCCTCGGCCTCTTCCGTCCAATGTAGTTGACAAAGACGAACTCGAGGAGCGAAGCGTAGATGAAGAACATAGAGAAGCCATCCCAAATATTCATGGCTTTCAAGTCAGAAACGACGGGCAGAGTTGCTCGGAAACCATTGCTGGAGAAACCATCAAATATGTACTCGTTACTTCATTGTGTAATTAGCTAATTAATTACTTTATGAGTTGGCAATAATTATAGGTACATACAAATCGTCTTATCTTAGCGAAACACTCGTCACGTTTATCAACAACCCAGTTTCTTGAGCACATCGTCATCGTCACCGTCTTCGTCATTGTCACTGAAGATGAAGACGTAAAAGTTAACAACTGCGAAAGTCAACTGTACAAGTTGCTGAATTTTGCATCTTCAAGGACAATGACGATGACGATGTTGAAAATGAGACCAGGAAGCCAGGGCACATTACATTAGATATAATTATACAGCGATGCGCCTCGTTTATGATTCTGCATATATACCAATGAAAAGTTATATACAGAATAGAACTAGGATATACTTTGACAGAGATAAAGTGCTTGTAGAACCTGACCTGGTAGTGAAAAAATTCAACATGGTAGTTACACCCAACATGACACGGGCCGGAACAGCATTCCACTCCAACCAAAAAGTGATAAATGATGAAGTGACAAGAATGATGTCCGGGATAAAGACGGTGGTGAAGTAAAAGTTTCGGTCCCGGCTGAAGATCAGTTTTACTTCTAGACAACTGTAATTTCCTACGAAGCAGAGCAGCATAAAATAAAAACATTAAACTTGATTAATAATTAACGGAATTGTAACCATTAAACCATTATCTAGCTGGAAAGAAATAAAAGTTCAAAGTACCCTTGCTCTTTAGTGTGAAAAGTTTACTCGTAATAAAAAGCATTGAATTGCTCTGCTCTGATATCTGATTTAAACCGAAATAAACCAAGAATGTTGAGAGCTACCTATGCTCTACAATGATAAGCACAAAAACTATGAATAAAAATGAGGCGCTTTTCTTACCCCTCCAGTGTGCAGAGTTGCAAAGGCCAGTATTATTGGCTTCCAGGTAAGCGTTAAGTGTGGTCAAATTATGGGATTTTCTTAACACACCAGTCTCCGTTTGCCACCTAAATTCCAATGTATCTTGCTCGTACGAAACTAGATTAGATTGAAAAACAAACGGTAATTAATCATTAATATTCATTCACATCTTTTAATTATCAAAATCTAACGTCAACTATCAACTACGTAATTATATGATGACACAATCGCAGCAACTCAAACTCATCGTCAATTGTGAGTCACAGTATAAAGTAAAACGAGAGTGGCAGCTTTATTCTAATTGTCATTAATTATAACATATGAAAATTGTTTCTAACAAGATTATGTTCCGCATACTGAGTCTGTTTAGGCTACCCTTTACCCTCGTTGGAGGACAGTGTCAAGTTTTATTTCGAGTGAATAAAGTTTGTCTTTCTCTCTATCACCTAGTTGTTAAAATTGACATATGAAAATGATTGACACTAAACAAAAGGTGATGCATGTATCACGTGTCTTGTGAAATAAAGCGAGTAATGGCAAATGAATAGGAAAATGATGAACAATGAAAAGTTATTAATTATTATTTTATAAATTTCAATTGCCCACTAAGTTGCTAACCTTACACGAACAAAACAAATAGATTTGTACAAATCAATTAATTATAACTTACTGCTTTCAATCGCAAATTTACATTGCGGGTCATCAAAGGGGAAAATGGGTAAATTTCCTTGGCAGGATAATATCAGATGACGCCTGCAATTGTCACAAAAACAAATTTTAGCACACTGAATAAAGAACACTTCAATCTATAGTTGAGAGTCCATAATTATGACTATGACTAAATTATTATCATGTATCATGTAGGTATAATTTATCACATGTCATTTGGCAGCCTTTTCTTAATTCGTAATGAATTCTAATTAAATTGGTACAATTACATACATCAACGAATTTTAAATGTTGAACGTTTAACTGAACTAAAGTTTGAATGGCTTTATTATAATTTGTAATCCACTACCCACAGAAGATTGAAGATGTAAGTACCTGTTTATTTACAACGGCAACAAAAAATCAACTGCATCGAGAATCTGCGAATATGTTTGTGCACATCTTTTTACAAATTGGAATACATTCAATGATTTTTCAATTCCTTTTTGATATCTGGAGTGTTTCCAACCTTAATTAATCGTCCATAATTTTTATTTCAGCAGTCGGCTTTTTTTATTTGATATAGGTGCATGTCATTTAACATTTAATTCCTGCGTACAGAGAATTCTCCTTGTTTGGCCTTATCCAACCATTGAACCAACATTAAATTTCCAAATTACAGTTAGAATTATGGAAGAAGCAAATCGTTGTTTGTGGTTTTGAACGAACATAAATTACGTTAATAGTCATGGTAGTTGCAAAAATACCTTTCGGTGTTTTCATTTTTAATCAAACATTAATTTAGAATCAAATTAGGCATTCATCTTATAATCAAAGGTAAGTAATGACCTTTGATAATTAAGTTAAAGAATGGAGTATTTTTCATTTATTTTGGTAACCTGTGCATTAGTACAATTGACATTCATTAACTGTTAACTGATCAAACTTTTTCCTGAACGTTTACTTAGAATATTCGTGTGACGTGTAACTACTTTTTCTTAGAATACGTGTCACTATCAAAAACAATTATTTGAAACCTCATTAACTGTGTAATAGTGAATAGTCTCTTCGTACTTAGATATCGCTTGTCGCTTGTAGAGTTTTCATATATACTCACTGTCTATCATCTTTGTAATTATATACATATTTATGCATTTGAATTTCGGTAGTTCCATTCATTAAGATGGAAAATTTTCATCATTGAATGCTAAACATTCCGTTAAGGAAAAAATATACTAGAATGGAATAAGTAGTCTGACAGTGCGATAATAAAATTAATTACATAAAGTAAATTGTTAAATCCTTCCCCCTAGCAGCATGGAATACTTTGACTGTTTAGCGTAATCGTAGTCGTAGTTTCTTTTTTGATACAACAGGATCTGAGTCTTGAGTGTATACATACATACATAGTTAGTTTAAGCTGACGACAATGACCCAAGTAACTCAGTTTTCCACTCACCAAACTTGTATTTATGTTGGAAATCGTTTCAGAATTACCAATTGAATCACGGACATAGTGAGTAACAGTACTGTACTATCTGTGGAAACTTGCAAATCATGGGATTGGGAAAGTTGGTGATTTGATCATTGATAGGTCGTAGTCGTAGTCGTCAGTCGAGTCTGGAGAAAGAGGAATGATGAATATTCTACTGGAAAAAAGATGATAGCATCAGCATGATGACCCAGTCCAAGAGGAAAATTCGGAGATGAAAATGAAGGAGGAGGAAGACTCAATCATAGTATTGCTGGACGACTTGAATTTGGCCTTTCTCCGGTCTTTATGACAGCAGTTATCATCCTACAAATCACTGTGTTCTTCTTTATTTGAGCCTTGGGAATACCGAGACTTGCTCAACTTGCTCCGAATGGCCATTCAGTATCCTTTCCTACGTACAGACACACATGGTCTTCGTCGTCATCTTCTTCGTCATCTGCAGCCAAGTGGAAATAAAGCTGACAAAGGAGCGAATGATTGGTGATGCCAAAGTTGTGAGTTGATTTGATGATGGAAACGAGAAATTAGCCTCTATCTCGTTGGCCTGGTCCTGGTCCTTGTCCTGATCTGGTTGGATCTTTGGTACTCATGGAATGGAAGTTGATACTGAACGACCAATTCCCCATTCAGTATTTCATGCTTATTGATCTACGAATCTTGCAATTTTGCAAACTTGCTAAGTCTCTCAATACGATACGAAAGTGTTAACTATTTACATTTACATTCTCTTATTTTCAGTTTGTCCACATTTCCCACACCTCCAGCTATTGCCAAGCATTCGCTTCTATTTCCAGATAGTTGCGACATGCATTGTACAACGCAAAAAGATGACTTGAACCTGGTGGAAATGACTAAACCCCTGGAGTACACTTGCACTTTTATTAGTACAGACACTGGAAGTAGTTATTGCTAAATCAAGTTGGGCACAAGTAAAAGTGCTCTTCACATTTTTCTAATTATCGTGGCCTACATCAGCCCCTTTATTCCTTTCGAATGGAGCATTTTGATCGGGTCCGCATATTTCATAGGTAAGTTAGGTACATAAGTCTAGTAATCGAAATGTCCTTACCCACTTTACTATTAACGAGCACTATAATATGTATTCAATATGACACAAATGTAGATACCTAAAATTATCGATTGTTACTGCCTGGTCTGAATTTGTGAATTCATATGTAATTACTTGAGTGGTGGCGCATTTTAAAATTTAAACTGTAGTATTTGTAGTATATCGTTCATCGCACCGTCATTGCTCGTTATTGTCTTATCATGTCATCCAATTTGTTGGCTTGTTCAGCTGTATTGTTTGTCGTGTAAATAAACAATGTCTCTTTCCATTTTTCCTTGTAGCTTTTACCTTTTGGCACTACAAGACAGCTAAAGGCAGATGCAATTCAATGCTAGTGAAACTGACATCACGATGAGTTCCCAAGAGTTGCGTTATTTCGCAATGGTTAAACGACGTGGCACGTGGTACATAGTTATATAATTATGCTATGTGTAGATCGACATATGATACTTACTACATAGTGTGTGCACTTGAAGTTTTTGAGTTTGAGTAAGGTTGAAGAAGCAGAAGTTGAACTAATGATGTCTTGTCTTCGTTAATTGTTCATGCTTCATTTCATTGTGGAAATACACAAGCATATTTTATGTATGTAGTAGATGTGGAGTTTGCTCGTTTGTCGGCAGTTAGAGTATGAGTTTGAGACGTTAAATAAATTAGGAATGGAGTGGAATGACAATGACGCAGGCTGGAGCTGGATTGCTGGATATCCTGGATATGGAGATAGAGTTGGAATGGAGTGACCTATACTCCAGTCACGAGTCCTTGTAGCATCATACAATCAAACTATATACCGTAAAACTTCTAATTATAGCCTGCCTCTAAAGATAGCCTGCCTCTAAAGGTAGCCGGGGCAATCATGCAATTGAGTGTAAAGATA
>JAAXYX010003242.1:0-14983 GCA_036851915.1 Ptenothrix huangshanensis | reverse complement strand
GCGTCCGCTGGATAATCCGCAAGAGGTCGCTGTGCTCATTGAGCATGGGGTTGCAGAGCTTAATAAGAAAATCGAGGATTTTGGAATGAAGGGTAATTGCACCGAGTGGAAACCAGCACCTACTGATGGCGATGATCATCCACTGATTTCCGCGGATGTCATGGAGGAGGGTGAAAACTTTACTCGGGTTCTTTTGAAGTTTCTCACCACCCCTTATGCCAAGTGGGAGATTAAGCTGAGGATTGTGCAGGAAATCACCTCGTTCGACAAGGTGATTACTGAGGGCGGTTTATTGAGGATTAACACGTATGGCAATGACAGCTGGTGCATCGTGGGTGAAAGTGGGGAAGAGAAGATCTTGAAGGAGCTTTGCCACTGTTTGCAAAATCAAGAAGAACAAGAGAAGGCGAAGAAACCGCAAGTTATTAGTGGGATCGAAAATGTGACCGAGATATATGAGGCGACGAGTGAATCTATTGTTAATACTACGATCGTCGACCAATGATAATTTCGATTTTTCTTACCTATAGTAAGAATGTATTATTTAAATACTTTATCTTTTAGTGCAGATTCGTTAGTGTTTAAAAGTAATTGTTTTAAGTGATATTTAGTATGTAATTGTTCGTTCAACTAAAGAAGGGACTCTTTCCTTGTTTTTCAAAATCAGTTTTTCACACATATCGAGTAGACCAAACCAAAAATTTACAGAAGAGTGAATTTCCGTTCCACCATGTAGATTTCAATACTTTTTGATTTGGCAAAGACTTTTCTGCTTTATTTACACGCAATGAATTGCCTACAACGAAATTATTGGTCCCAATAGTCTCTGCTTGTTTCTGCAGAATTTTTCTAACATAAAACTAATTTTGAACTAGTTAGAAAACAAATACAGCGGCGTCGCCGTAAGCCTAATCATTCTCCAAGCAAAATATTTCTGCCCTCCCATGCAGGAAGCCTTATGTTAAAGTTTATTTAATTTGCTATAATCAAAAACTTTTAAATCGAACTTTCTCCACGCCGGGGCACTGCACTCATTTTCAGTGAGGAAAATTACTATTTTCCATCGAGGTCATCGAGTTTTTAATGCGTTATTGGGATTTAGCCAAACTAAAGTTGTATAAAGTTTAAGAGCGACTCTATTAGCCGTGACTTCCTTAATTCTATGTAGTCTACGACTAGTATGTTGGAACAGCTTTGTTGTGCGTTTGAGCTTCAGACATTTAAAATTGTTTTTTGAATAACTATGTGTTTTGAAATGGAAGTACTACACTGTAAGGAATAGTCTGTAACTTATCTAATATAGCTGCTTATGCACAACTGTTCTTGCTCGAGCAATGCAATATTAACTTAAATTGCCACAGTATGCTTTATTAGGACAAATAACGCAACAACAACGATCTGTTTCCGAGTCAAATATAATCTTAAGAGTGATTACGAATTTACTTCCTTGGTCCTATTTAAAACAATTTCAGTCTTATTTCATTTCATAAAGCAAGATTCAATTTTCTTCGAACAATTTGTCATTTCCTTTTAACAAATTCATTAACTAATTTCGACTCGCTTTTATCCTTAATTTATTTGATATTTCCTGTGCTAATTAACAAATTCATTTAATACGATTAAATCTTAAAAAGAATAGCAATCTACAACACTGTACAGTATTGAACAGCAAGCAAATAGTTCAGCGTTACTGTCAGTTTGTCGTAATAATGATTTCATCAGCATTATCATTATAAGTCAGCTGTTGTTGGTCTTGGAGTCAAGTAAATGTTGAATAAGCACGTTTGTGTATTTTCTTACAGAGTATTTAGAGTGGTCCAAATGATGACGTAAACAGACGTATCTTGAAATACGTACAAAATCTACAGCTTTCGTCGGATTAAAAAAAATATTTTTTTTGTTTGAAAGCCACGTTTTTGAAGATTGTGTGAGACAAAACTAGATGAAAATCGGTTGCTTGTTTATGATTATACTGTATTTTTAAAATGCCTTCAATTCTCGGGCCAGATTAATGTATACAGGACTTTGAGGTCAAAACTGCCATCGAAGTCCAAAAACCGTACTTACTATACGTATTTAGTTCAAATCGCATCTGCCAACATGAGCTGTGTGATAATACGCATCAACGTCTATATCTTCCAGTAAACTTGTCCAGTTCACTGTTGAGGTAAGATGATAATGAGTTGTATCCAGCCATAATCAATCAAGTAGCTCTTGATTATCAAAGTTAGCCACCGTACCCACATATTCTACATCATTTATCTTAAATGACTGTAAGAGTGGCAGAGTGAATACTCCCTACGGACACAATTTCTCTTCTCGTTGTCTAATGGAGTCATTTGACTTTGGACAATAAATTACAAATTGCCCATTGAATATCTTCACCTGTACGAAGTTTTCGAAATCGTTCTCCTTGCTTCGTCTGCATTAACTGACTTTATAGTGCTTATTCTTCTCTAAGCTGCAATTAATCTACACTTAATAGTGATGCAATAAGATTTTGCGCCGTTTGTGTTGGTAGGTCAGTTCTGTATATGTATCCAGTCATTCCATTGAAACTGGCGCATTCTTTGATCCAATGTACTTGAAAGTACATGTTTGTTTGTCTTTCTTCGGAATAAGTAGACACCGATTTGCTTCTACTAAAACTGAATTTCCACTCACTACCGGAGTAAAACAATCCATACAAAGGTTGTTTCTGTCTTCTGATATTCTATAATTCCGCGGCTGTGCAAAATTAACAATTTGAGCGATATTTTGAAAATTTAAATCACAAATTCAAGTCATCATTTACTGTTTTCAATTCCTTGTTTCTTCTGGATTATGTTTCGCCCGAAACATAATTTTCTTCTCAATTAGGCAATGACTTTATTCCACTCAAGAGCTTGTAGTAGCGTTTTTATGAACTTGCAATTTTTCAAATTGATCTACAATGTGTGGTAAATCACGTTGAATGTTTTTTATATTTTTACCATGTTGATAAATAATATTTACCAGTTTATTCAATCGGTTTTCTAGACTGACCTGATTTTATTATAATTCTTGGATTTTACATTACTTACTTGTTCATGTTGTCAGAGCTGCTACTCTAGCACATGCGCTTACAAATGCAACAAGGACAACTCCTAGCATTATTATTGCCCAACTTTGTCGCTGTTGTACGACTTTTGTCCATACCTTCTGTAGACGCATCTTATCAACTTGATCAAGAAAATATTCTTGAAAAGCTGTATTGCACTTGTTTTAAGCAATGCAACTCATCTTCAGATCGATATCATCTGTGACATTTAAGTCACAAACTAATAACCAATGAAACCATCACATTAATCATATTTTAGATTCTGTTGACACAGGTGGTGCAACCTTCCTCTACACTACCGTTGGAGTCACCTTTTTGGCTAAAGCTTATGACAGTAACAGAGTAACCAAGGGAAGTAGTGGTACAAACCTAGTCCTTACAACCACACTCTTTAACACTTTTTGAGTTTAGGCTCTTCCTTATCATCTTTAACTTTTATGGATATTCCTTGACTTTTGTTTTCCCAAATGGATGTGTCAAGCCATCCGCAAATTACTCTCTTGTACTAACCTAGTCCACGGAAATAATCCTCCTTCTCGCAGAATTTCTGGAGTGAAGGTACCTTATGTCAATATGTTTTGCTCTGGATTTGAACGCTGGATTCCTGACTAGCGCGATTGCATTTTTTACCAAATTGGCATTTTTCTTTGTGTGAACAATGTGAACCGCATTCCACCACTTCGCCAAATAATTATGCGAATTGCAAATCTTTTTTTAGAAAGTGTTCTACCACTATGCAAGCAAGACTTTTTACAACATGCAAACTTTGCATGTTCAGTGCCATGACAAAAGAAACATAAATTAACTCGAATTAAAAATGTTTACAAGAACTCAGTAGTTTATGGCTTAGAAACCGGATTCTTATAATATTATCTACCTACATCTGACTTTTCGGCTCCGGACGTAACCACAATATATTCTCTACACATATCCAAACCTTCTATATAGTAATTCTTTACTCCTAAGCTTAATTTTAAAATAAACCTACAATACATATAATCTGCTTTGAATGTGCTTTTAAAACTCTTCTTGGGTGCAACTGATAAACATTTCGATTGCAAAGGCAAGACAGATACGTAAGAGTAGATTTGATAGATTTAATATCATATCATGTGAGATGGGAGTATTTGGGCAAAGCAAAAATCTAGGTAGGTTTGTTGAGACTTGTTTGTTATCATACAGGCATGTGCAAGATTGTGCGTTATTGGGCCTAGGGTTCTGGGGTGCCAGGACGGCGATTAGGATGCTCTGCCCTTGGGAAATCTTGGTGGTATAAGGTTTTATTGTAACAGCAATATTAATGTCAGTTAGAATGACTTCACCAATGCCAGATAATAGTTGAATAGGATTTGAACGCAGGGGTGCAGGGGGGGGGGGGTTAAATTGGCTAGAGTAAATTGCCATGAGGAAAAACCCTGCAGAGCGTTTTCTTTATTCGCGTATGTGCCACTAGTAACCATGATGCAAAACTGTCTTTCACCAGGAGCGGCCATCACACGTAGCACGATTTACACCCGCCTCCACTCCCTCCACTGCCATGTCAAGTAACTTACTTTTGGCTATGAACGGACCCTTAGTTTTTGCCTTGGTAAACATGTCAGCTATTAGCACCTGCGTTCCTTGGTGTGACAAAACTATTTTCTCTTTTTAATTCTGTACTTTTTTAATCGTGTGTGGACTTTTTAAGTCTTGTATAATATGCCACTTTACTTCGATGTGTTTCCATCAATCGCTAGTTGAGTTCTGCTCGGATAGTGCAATATCACTGTGCATGGGCATTGGTAAACTCCAGTACATAAGAACCAATTTACATAGTAAGAATTGAAAACATATACCCTCTTTTGCATTCGTAGTGTTGGCAACGTATTTCGACTTACAAGATAATAGGGAGACAATGGGTTCTCTTTTACTCAGCCAGCAAACGGGTGTTCCTTTTAGAGTTAACAGCCCTCCTTACGTTTCCTTGGCTCCAGCTTGATCATAATCTGAATATCCAAGTAATTTCAGTTCATCGCTCTGAGAATATCTCAAACAGTTCCTTTGTGTTTGCAATAAATACCATACTTCGACCACATCAACATGCCGAATTTCAAAATCGTGAATGTGTCGTGTCAGTTTATTGACAGCGTACATGATGTCCGGCCTAGTGCTTATAGCAATGAAGATTAAGAAACCCACGATTTCTTGATATGGCAACAAATGATGATGGGCTAGTTTGGTTTTGTGTATGTAGGTCTTATCCTGGATTCAAAGGAATACTTTCAGGCTGCTTATTTGCTGCGAATACTCACATACACGGTAGAATCCTTTTATGAGTCGGTTTCTCTACCAATGACCACGTTTGTTTGTTAAATGTGAGGTCGCCTTCTGATTGCATGCTTCCTACCAACACTTTTAATATAGACTAGTCATGGCATCGTTAAAACCTTTAAATACTGGAACTGCGCCAATTTCCTTGGGTTTATGACAAAATCTTGATACTTGGTGTCCCTCTTATGAGTCTTTATCCTGTCAGATTAGCAAATCGGCTCAGCGGCAATAATTGTGATATGTTAGTTAAGAAAACCGGTAGGAAATTAACGTAGATAAATTATATTGTTAGATATTTGTTTTTAGTGGCAAAGAGTAAACAGACGATAAGAAATACTAGGGGAAAAGAATAGGAGATTTTGCCATTATATGATTACGGGTTCGAGGTTACCGGGCGCCAAGAAGGGTACTCTTTGCGCGGAATCGCCTGATATTTCAGAGTTGTAACACAGCACCAAGTGATTGCAATTATGACAGCGGATAGAGTTATAGCTCCAAGTGCAACTGTGATTACCATGATAATGGAGGAAGAGTCGGCGGCAGGAATGATAGAAGTGATGGCAGGGGGTAACTGGGCCAGAGTAAGTTTCCAATACCTTCTATCGCGTTTTTGATGATGAATGAATTTCTGTATGTTAGCCGCAGGTGTTTGAGCAAACTTGTCCATATGTATGAACGCCATCATAAATCCATGCTAAGAACTTAAGTTAGTAAGAAAACAGCTATTACGTCGTTTTTCTGGGACTACAGCGTATACAAAGTCCATGTGTAAGAGCTCGCCAATGTCAAAAATCTGTGGAGGTGAAATCCAAAATGATGGAATAGCTCTATTATCTCTCGTGCTCCACAATTCGCACTTTTTTTAGCGGACGTATCGTGTATGTATTTAAAACATATGTGTCCTAACCTTTCATACCACCTTTCACTCGTTCAAAAGCTCATGCCCTTTGCCACTATTGTAATCAATATTTTGAGTCATGGTATAAAATTTATCTTTCATGCTCCATTAGATATCTTTGCCTGCATAAAAATGTCATTAATATCATCCACTACCATTCGTTTATTTGGACCGAGAATTGTCGTTAATCCTTGCTCTGTAAGGTTGAAAACCTAGATAAAGGTACAACCCACATGGCAATGCCATACATTCTCAATCTGAATAGTTCTTCATGGTACCTTCCCAGGCAAAAATTAAGACGGAACTATTACCTAAGGCATGTGTCGGCCCATTATTAAAGGATATATTTAAAGCCTTACCGGAATATAACGGAGTATAAGTGGCAATCCATTCTCTCCATAGACAAATGTGCTAAGAACCTCCGTTGACCAGTTGCTAACTAAACGGCGCTTCACTTTGATAGTTCCGCTGGTAGTATGACACCTTCAACCCGGTCATGCCCACGGATAATTTTTCCCGATTTTTCTTCTCTCACTTGTGTTGCGGTTGAGTTCCACTTGTTTCTGGTTTTGGAGCGACTTGTGCCTGTGCGGGTCCTTGAGCCTGATTTAAATGATTCAATTTTGTACCTGCATGAAAGGTCTACGCTTATCCTAATGATCGTTTCGGCTGCACTATTTGCTCTTCCCTACTTCTAAAATTCCGCCTCTGGCGTTGTAACGTCTGGCATTAGACCTTTTTTCCCTGCGATATTTTAGTTGTCTGGCATTCCACAAGTCCCTCAGACTCCTTCGCCATGACTTGTAGTTCGCTGATCCTTGCAATTTCTCGCTCGCATCAATGAAATATTAATTTTCTATATTGTTGCCAAATACCTGCGCTAAAAGATTTGTATCTTGTTGACTTACGTCCCACATGTTGGAATTATTATTCTGTCTCGGTACTTATGCTGTTGACACCGTCAAATTGGGAGTGGAGAAATCAGCTTTATTCTGACTTTGTTCTGATGATGACGATCCTCTCAGGTTTGCACGTGAGATCAGGTTTTCTGCCTTCACTTCTTGGTTTTCTTCATGATCAACTTTGATATTCCTTGTTGTTTGTAATTAGGCTAATCTCTGTATAACTTTGTGTTATTGGATGATTGTTTTTGTCTCGTCCGACAGTCGTGGAAGAAACTTTTCGGTTGTCTCTGTCTTAGGTTTGTCCGGATTCGATTTGGACATGGTAAATGAGATGCCACAATATTTAAGGTTTTTACGCTTTTTGGGAATTGTGCTTTTGAAAAAGCAACTAAATTCTAACTATTCAAATGCTTGATCTAACTTCCCTGTGTTCTTGAGTCTTGGTAGTCAAATTCGTTTTATATTTCAACTGCTACACTCCCACCCTAAAACACGAGCTAAACCGTTCTTATAGTTGTGATGGTTGAACTGCCCAAAACTTTAAATTGAACTGACTAGATCAGCTGCCAAAGGCGCTGAGTTATGCAGGGAAAAATGCGTTTTTAGGAAACAAAATGCAACTAACAACTGCGAGAGATGATGTCAGCTTTGCTCAGCTTACTTATAAGAATGGATCTTTATTTCACAATTTTATTCCATGAAATGGAAAACACCGGATTGTCAATTTTGTTTGTGCGAGATTAAGGATGGCTGCCATCCCTGTCTGTATCTTGATCCATAACTTACATAATACAATGGTGTGTAGGTTAACTTATTTATTGCATGAGAGAATCTTACACAGCAATAAACTTATTCAAGAGATTCTGTAGTCTTCGCAACAAAACGTAAAGTTAGAAGATAAAAATTCTTAAGAGCTATGTACCCGTCAGCATAAAATATATTAACTAAGTCATATAGATAAAATTATACACTCTTTAAATCCGTTCCTCAACATTCATTACTTTACGGACACGGGAAGTACAACAAACACATTTTACTTTGCTTTTGCATTACGTTCATTTGATAGTAAGGAACTATTTAATTGTAAATACGATTCTTTAGTAATTACTGTATTTAACCTACGGAATAATTATCAATGACAGTATCACTAATCTTTGCTGCTGTTTCTATAGTCGGCGTTTTCTTAACCAAGAAACCTACACAATTTGAATTTAATATCCTGCACTCATGATTTTTCGGTATAGATACTGCGAACAATTTTTTGCTTGGCAGCGTGTATTTTGCATGTTTATATGTCATTGTTTGACTTTAATGACCGTATCCACATATATTTTAAGAAATTTTGACGTTTGGCTTGCAGTAATTAAGATTTTAGCGTTTTTAAGTGTTGGCAGAAGTATTTTGCAACAAGTACGACTGTGTGCTTAAAATTGAACCAATTGTTCGAAAAGCTGATTTTTAAACGAACCAAATTTATTTACTAAACTACTGGCAATTTAATATTTATATTTTATTTATAATACAAGTATATTAGTGGATTGTATAAATAATGTACGTATGAAATAATTGTTCATGGTTGACAATGACAGTCGTCAATGTATCATCCACATAAGTCATCATCTGGAACTATAATAAGGTGCTAATTACGACTTATAGGACTGAAGATTTATGAAAAATACTAAATATTGCACAAACAAGAGCAAAAACACGTTACTTACTCAGACGCAAAGTTTAAAAGCAAACGAGCAGACGAAAATCAAAATTGATCCAAATAAAAATGGAAAAAAGACTACTTAATTATGTGTGCATTTTATTCGCATTTTATTTTGTTTCTATAACATTTTTAGTTGCAGTTTGGTGTGGTAAGTTATAGTTATTTACGAATGCGCTCCCATATGGTCTTACGCCCATAGAAGGAAAAAGTTACAAAACAAATTTTTTTGTGTAAAATTGGGGCTTTGTGCCTAGTCTAATATGTTGGTTGGATATGTTACAATCTGAGTTCCACTAGTGAATGGATATGCATATGTGGTACTGTATGGGTATTGTTATTAGAGTGTAGGTGTAGATGATGGGTTCAATTCTGGTTTTCTGTGTCAATTACGCTAATCGGTTGATTGTAATGTATTCCTGTAAATTTATATAATGGACGGTACAACAAATTTACAATGACATACATTGTTTACTAATTTAGGGATAGTTGTTAGATTTTACCTTTAGTAATTAGTATTGTTCTGTGCGTTTGTTGGGTACATACTAAGTAGTTGGTTTACAGGAAGGGTTAGTAATAAGAGCAAATGAATTAACGGGAGGCTTAGGTAGTAATTATTTATATAGTAGTAGCTGAGATTATTAACTAGGTAGGTATCTAAATGTACGAAGTCGATGAATGTTTAAACTAACTAGTGGTAACTGCTGTATTAACTAATAATACGTAAATGTAGCAACTAATATTAACTGGATATATGTATTAACTAAGAATAAATAGATGTAGTAGCTAATAGTAACTATACTATGACTAAACTAACTAAAGCTATGAACTATAAACTTAAATGCATGCAGTAGCTAGGGGTAACCTGATGTACTAGCTCAAAGTAACTAGGTGTATTTAATGACTACTAAATATGCTAGTAATTACTAAGGCCATTCTTAGGCGGAGTTATATAGCAAGTTAGTGGTAATTGATTACTGTTTGATACGATTAATTGATATACTTGGAAGGTTTTGACAATGTAGATTTGCCGATTCTTAATTATTTTAGTTATTCTAACAAAAAAAGAAAGATTGGTGTACAGGCAAGGATTTTTGTGTTTGGGGCGTGCGTTTGGGATTTGCTAAGTCCACTTGAGATAAGACGGTATCCATTTAAAAAGCTAAACAACAATAATAAGAGTCAAAATGTTTCTCAGTATAATGTTGTCTATTGCACCCCGGCCTTTGGTGGGATAGCCAGAGTTGCAATCAGACAAAACTTTGTATATTAGTACGTCTTACAAGAATTATAGTTACAATGGAATTCACAAGTTTGCGGTGAGTTTGGCGATGGTATTTGAAGAATGTTATTGTATGGGTAATATATCTCTTGTTGACGAAGTTTTCTCCAGAAGCGTTTATTTGAGAGGGACATATCTGTTAGAAAGTATTCTGTGAGTTTTGTGATATTGCATGCATAGGAATTGTAGTAGTCGAATCGTATGGTGGTTTGTCGTAAGTAGTGTCATGTTGTAGTTCGGGTTGGGCTATGATTGTTAGGTAGGTATCTTTGTTTAGGAGGTAGTCATTAAGGTCTTCTTCGAGGAGCGAGGAGATTTCTTACCCAGCGAGTTTTTGATATGTTAGAGTGGCAAAGTTGGGAGGCCGGGTGGGCACTTGCATTTTTTGATTGTTTGAGTAGTTCATAGTACATTATAGAAGTATAGAGGACTGGTGCTATGGATAGAATGTGATGTATAAAGTTGAGGGTTTGGTACCAGAAGCTATAAATTAGCGGTCGGCGACGGGTTTCAGTGCGGATGATATGGCCAGGAAGATATTTTGTTAGGATGAATACGCGAAGAGAGGGATTCGAGGTAAAAGAGAAAGTTGTGTCCCCATATAGGTATGCTGTAGAACGTGGTGCATTTGACAATAACTTTACAGAGTGTTAATATGTTGTAATGTGTGTATTTTGCATTTTTGTATGACACAAAGAGCTTGAGATGGATGCAACGTTTCCTTTGTTTCGTGCGCTAGTGGCATAAAGACAAAAGCTGCCGGATGTGGTAAAGGTCACTCCGTGATACGTATAATAATTGACAATTCCAATACCGATCCATAGTAAAATTGGGTTGTAGGTTCTGGCTGCCCTCTTTTTCGGAATGCAACTATTTCTGTTTTACTATGGTTTACTTTGAAGTCTAGATCTTTGAAATATTTTTCTACCGCAAGAATTTGCTGTCGCAGGTCCTTAGCAGTTTTTGCTACTACGACCATGTTGTCGCCGAGGATTTAGATTATGTAATATATTGATTAATTAATGGCTCAAGAAGAATGTTTTAGGAGCTGTTATTTTTCGCTAATGTAGAGGCTGAACAGCAGTTGACTAAGGGGGTCGCCCTGAAGGAGACCCTCAGTCATTGCAATAGGGTCCGGTAGGCGGTCTTGTAGTTAGACTTGTGTTGAGGCGTTAGTTTTAAGTGGTTACAGTATACGGATAATTTTTCCGCTACGATCAAGGGAGTGGAGTTTGAGCTCAAGTTTAGGGTGCGGGACAGAGAGGAAAGCTCGCTTGAATATAGCAAATAGGCGTCCGCGTAGGCGTTTGAGGGCCAGATGGACCGGACCTGAGAGAACAAAGATTTGGTCTTGAAAATTGCGGTTGCGATGGAGGAAACCTTGAGCTGCGGGTAAAATATGATTGTCTTCAGCCCAGTTTGTGATTTGTGTGTTGAGGAGGTGGGCTCAGACTTTGGAGATCGTGTTAGCAAGTGCTATAGTGCGATAGCTGATTGGGTGAGAGTAGTCACCTTTTTTTGTATAACATGGAAGTAATGCTCTGTGACCAATCAATCGGTATATTTTCAGTTAAGTGGATTTTATTTATCAATGTAAGCATGGTGATGAGGCTCAGCATGCTTAGGTTTTTCCAGAACTCGTTTGGGATTAGGTCTGCTTAGTTCTGCTGCTAGATGCTTTACGGTTCTTGAGATGTTTGATGCTGTGTTGTAGTTCAAATAAGGTAAAATCTTCATCGAGCTCAGAGTGCACATGTGTGGAGTGTGTGGGGGTGCTCTAAGAGGGATAATTGTGTTATAGAAGGCTTGCCATTGAGAGTTGGGGATGGCGTGCATTGGGGTGGTAGTGCGGCAAAATTTCTTAATATGTTCCCAGAACTCTGATTGATTGGATGCACTTTGGACTTCCGCGATGCAGTTTTTCCAAAATGCATTTAGCTTTGCAAAGGGTGGTGTATTGTGATAGTTGGTCAAGATACGTTGTACGGAGGGGTGGTGTCCAATGGGATTTGCGGGCAACTTTTGGGGCAGAGTGGAGTGAGGCACGAGCTTGTTGGTATTTGGCGTCAAAACAAGGCTTTTTTGGGAGCAGCGATTTACATGTGCATAGATGAAGTTCTTGGACTCTAGTGAGGACTGCGTCGCGGATGGCTGGGTAGGAAATAGGGAAACTCGGGTTGGTCAGCTTGAGGTCCATTTTGTGTTGGTATTCTTCGAGTAGATTAGGGTTCCATTTTAGTATAGTGGCGTTTGTTCGAAGAGAGCTGGGGGTTGGTTGGTCCTGAACTGTAGTGCTAAGGGGAAGTGATCAGACGCCGCGATGGGGAGGAAATCAAGGTGGAGCATGTGGGGTATGAGTTGGGCATCAGCAATTATAAGGTCTATGACAGTGTTGCCAAGAGAGGAGATATGGGTGTAATGGCCGGTTTGGTCGTGGCTGGTACGACCATTGAGAAGGATCAAGTTATTGTTATCAGTGGTCTCTAGGAGGGCGGTCCCAGCTGCTGTGGTAGTAGGATCACACGAAGCGCGTGTAAGAGATACGTGTATCGTAGGGGTAAAATTTTCCTCTGTGCATTGGTAAGTTTTAGTTTAATTTTGAAACTCTTAATTTTACATCTGATTTCGAGACCTAATAATCAGATTCTAATGAAGCGCAATAAAATCGTCTTGGGAAAATAATTATTATCATAGGGGCTCAAAAATAATCGTTTTGAAATCCTAAAACACACACACGCTCAAACATATTAAATAAATAAAAATAATCATTGCTGAAGTTAGGAAATAACCAAAAGAATGATGAAATAGCCTTCTTTTGTTTTTAACCATTCTTAAGTTTTTCAAATACCTAGTGCCATTTTTGCATAACTATTGCTAATGAATTACATATTTAAGATGATTCAAGACAACAAACCATACGTTGCATACGTAACAAAAAACAGAGATACTTGATATTGCACTTGTTTTAAAGTTTTGGGGGCGCTCCTTGTCTATTTTTTTGTTATTGTGATCAAGGTGTATTAAGTTTTACCTGAAAACCAAATCGCTGATAATAGTTTCTAATTGGTAATTCCCTCCGGACGAGCTGCGCGTTAAGTTAACTTCAATTTTGCGTGTCGGATAGTTAACTTAGTTAAGCCGCCACTAGCAGCATTGGATCAGATCAATCCCCGTAAATAAGTGTGCTTGCAACTATCTCTTTCTTATCGTTTTTCCCGTAAGCATCAAAGGCTGCATGATTTTCCTGAACTAAATATCACTTTTTTGCAAGAGATACGTTCTGCCATTGTAAATTGCAACATTTTGGCAGAAATATTCCAACACTTGGCAGGACACACTTAGGAAATGTCCTAGCTTGTGCTTTCATTTCTTATTATTACCCTGTGCGATAAGTTGTAATTTTTCAGTTATACCAATGTAATACTAGCTACAAATTTCTATCTATGTTCTGTATCCTACCCTTCGACTACGATAACAGAACTGGTGCGTTGAAAGCCCAGAAATCTTTGATGCGAAGATGTATCAATTGGCTTTATTTCGTGTGTTTGATTCCTTACTAGGAAGAAAAACTCTCTCAAAATTAAAAATTAAATGACACCAACGTATCTTCTTTTGAGCGATAAAACCAAATACGATAAAAATTCCAACTGCCCGTCAGCACTTCGTGACTCGACTAAAAGGTTCTTAGAATCGCATTCTTCCAGGATACCCTTGCTAAACCAGACATTTCTTGTTCTACAATTGTATCCTTCAGGCAGGAATATTTCTGTTAAAAACATGATATCGAAAACTGAATATTACTGGAACAATGTTGCACTCAAATTTCTGTCCACGTTATGTATCCTTCCCTTCGACTACGATAACAGAACTGGTGCGTTGAAAGCCCAGAAATCTCCAATGCGAAGGTGCATCAATTGGCTTTATTTTGTTTGTTTGATTCCGTTATGTTTTCACTCCCTCTTCCAATTTGTGAAGCTCGCTCTAAAAAAGCACGAGACGAATTTCAATGTAAATCATTTTTGCATACATTGGGCCTTTCTTTTTTCATACATTGGATGCTTTTGGTTGGGGACCGGAATAAGGTTCACTTGGAAAACGACAATTGTAACGGTGTGGAACGAGCAAAGTATAGAGTGGAAAGTGTTCGACAGTTGTAAGAGGCGCAGAATGATTCAAATGGGATATCAAGAATTATTTGTGGTCTACATGCCGATTTTGCTATTCGGGACTTTAGGGGGTGTCATCGTTTATTTGCTATGCGATCCTACAAGACCCCAACTCATTTACAGTTCATTAGGCGAGGAATACCAGACTGGAATGACTTTTGTGGTCGCAGCTTTCGTTGAATGTGTTATGGATGGGTGGATGGGAGCAGCTGTGTACTTCTACTTTCTAATGCATCTGACGACCTTCGACGTTTGCAAATGCAAACTTCTTAGACTTTCAAAATTACCGTCAGATTCTTTATTGTAAGTACTTTTGTTCTATATTTAATACAAACTATTTTTTGAAAGCTTTAAATATAACCGCCTTTTTCTTAGGACTAAAGAAGTCCTGGTTCCCAGGAAACTGATGGCGTTGGCAAGAAGCCTTCGACAGTTGCAATTGACTATACATTTGTTTAATCAGAGTTGTTCACACAGCATTTTTGTCATCAAGATTCTATGCTTGACAGTGTCGATTTCTTGTTACTTTTTCGGAATTTATTTCTGGCATAAGGAATTATTTGTGGGTGCTTTTAACTTTCTCACGGCAATTTTTTGCATGATAGCCTTTATATTCGTTTATGGCAATGCTT
>JAAXYX010003241.1:0-14984 GCA_036851915.1 Ptenothrix huangshanensis | reverse complement strand
GAATGAAAAAGAGCTAAATGCTATGTTAAAGCATAGCATTTAGCTCTTTTTCATTCTTCAACGACGATATGTAAACTGTAGAAGGCCGAGTTTAATCATAGTCATTGATAATTAGGCGTCGCTGATAGCTTGTATTTCACTGTGTACAAGTTTCCATTACTCCTAGAAAAGCTTGTATTCACCGCCGCGAAAAAATTACGTAGTAAGGGGAAATGAGGTAGGTATATGTGGGAGCATAAATATGAGATTCGAAATTACCAGAAATTACAACATCATACATAAAATGGATCGGTACTTCAGTCAAAGCGGAGTATTTGCAAGGTGTTCAATTATCATCATGATCATGATAAAATAACGCGTGTCGGAAACAATAACATAGCAGTACTATACACTATTTTACTCTATTTTCTGATTTTTCATAACTGGTAAAAAGTTGATCGCATGATCATAGCTTGAATATTCTGCGTTTAAAGAAACGGAGCATGGAAATGCAATGACCGATTTCCCCTTTGTCATTCTTCAAAGCACGTGGAATACGTTTGGGTCATACGTCAGAGTCAGAATCCAGAAGGTATAAGAAAAAAAATTGATTGCCAAAACATCAAAAGTATTTCACTGTTGGAACAAATATCATTGATAAACTTGAAATCGAAACACAATGCACCTTGTATTTTATGCAGTTACGTAAATTATACTTCCGTTATTACTCAAAAGTAATAACTGTTGAAGACTAAATGTATCAGAAAGCTCTCTTGTGCTGATCTACTATACCGTAAATGTGAAACTTTACTGGAGCGATTATGCAATTTATTTTGTCTTTCAGCACTTACACGTTTCTGCAGTCACACTGCTGTTGTTGTTGTTTTTATTCGGTAGCAACTTCAGACGTTCTAATAAAATGCGAACGTAAAATAAAGAAGGAGGAAAGATGTGAGATAATCAAACTTTGGAATTTAGTAGTTGTTTTGCTCACAAAACGCTATGCAGCCGTAAATTCTTGAGCTCCATTGTTCAACTTGAAGTTTGCATCTAAAAATAGCATTATATTTACGTTTATGGTAAACACTGGGTAGCATACCAGTTTGAACTTGACATTTTCTATGGCATATGGTTAATCGATGTACAAGACATCGTACCATTTACATTTTTACCCTTCGAGTTTGTAATGTGTGCATTTGGTACGATAATAAATGTGCTCACATTCATTCTGATGAATGGATGATGAATAGGAAGGAAAGCAAATAAGTATGTACGTAGATGCCTACATAAGTACAGGTAGGTGTTACGTAGACTGGATTATATAAAAGTATACATCTCAGATGCGGCCTCAATTTGCTAATAATCTGTATCTGAAAGTATATATTTGTGCACTTCCTTCATGAAATGCCAATATGCGAAGGCCTATAAAGTGAAAGATTAGGAGCCCAAAGTCCATAATTTTGAATGAGCAGGAAGGGGCGATGCAGCATTCTCTGTATGCGGACGTTTTGAGTGTGGAAGTTTATCAGATGAAAGAAATGATGGGATGAAAGAGGATTTTAAAATGACAACAACTGGCACAACCTCCCTGGTGGATTATTTTCTTATTAGTCTCATTTGTGAATAATCCACTGGAGCTTTTCCCTCATAATATGATTATCTCCTTGGAACATGAAACCATAATTTCACACCTTAGTATGTACACCCAGATAGTGTCTAATACTGTACATAAAATAATATACTAGTAGAAGGCAAAAGGTACTGGTACACTAATACATACATATTCCCGTACTCTATATTTTGATGTAGGTAATACGCTGTTCGTACATAGATATAATTACTAATTACACATTTTTACTTTTCAACCTTATTCCTAGTATTCCGACGACAATAATATTCTAACTTTTGAAATAAGTGACTAAGAAATATTTTGATTTTCATCATTGTTTTTGCCTACCAAAAGCAAAATACATAAATCAGAGTCGTTGACGATGCGGTGGATGGTTTTAAAAATGTCATCTCAGGCGTGAGCTTTTCCTTGATTAGATACCTGGGGGGAGCATGAAACTTTCTTCCTCAGTACGATTCGGTCTGGCAGGTGTTTGGACTCTAACCTCTACCAATGTCAATTAATACACAACGCATCAAGTTTATGCACAAGTCCACGTGGAGTAATAATATCAAAAGTGTGAAAATAACAATTCAATGCGGGTCATTAAAGTTTCTCTTTGATAAGTTGCTCCATTTGCATTTGTCATTTCTTGATTTTTACCGAGTTAGCGATTTTAGTACCTACTAGAAAAAGAAATAACGGAATATGAATTATTTCCACTTTCTTAAGACAAGACTGATATGTGCCGCAACTGATCATAATTTATCTTTAACTAATCGTAAAAAAATATTTGTCTCACGATTTGATATAGAACAGAAAATGTTTTTATAAATCGTTCCGGAATGTTTGAAAACTAAGAATTGAATTATTACACAGGTATATGTAATTTGCTGCGCAATACTGACTTCCTGGTATTCCACGCTACCTGCGGTATCTCAGTAGGGAAAGGAAAAGTTGCCAAAATCAATATTATGTTCACAATATGCACTCGTATAATTACCTTGGTAGGTAATATCATGTATAATGTTATACATATTAGTATCTATACATACTAGCGTGCTACTGTAAGTACGTCGTGACTCAAAGAAATGAGAAATATTCAGTGTGCAATTTATTTGTATAGCGTTTGCAATGTTTGCGTTGGTTGCTTTTCATAGTATTTGTGTTTTATTTGGAGGAAACATGTCTATATGTATAGGCGGAGCGGCTGCAAGTAACAAAATAAATATTGATAAGCATAGGTATTAAAATAAAGTAGGTATCTATTATCGTTGAGATTGAAAGATATGAAGCATTGAATAGGAACCACATAATAGAAAGGACGTATAAGTACAATCGAAATCCCCAACTCAATCTCTAGATGTATAGATGACGAAAACGAAAACGACAACGAAGACGAACACGGATGGGACATGAACTCAAGAACTGAAGTGAATCTGAAATATGTAGTTAGAACCGGCAGCTGCATACCTACTAGTACCACGTCATGGCTTGGTTGGGTTATTTATGTAACTATAAGGAATACTTTGACTTTGGCTGATATTAGTAACGAAGTGCGACATGGCAACAGTATAGAAAAACGACGGAAGATTTATCGGAGTAAAAGATGAGAAAGAACGATGGAAGCCAGGAAAGTGAAAAGAAAGAGACACAAGGGATCCGGAGTGGAAAACCTTCCTTTGACACTGGCCAGGGTTTCATATTCAGTCTGTCAATCCCTGGAGAAATCCTAAAAGTTTCTTTTTTGCTTTGATACAAGTATGCACACATTTAGAATGTTGGCGTTGGCTTTACTTAGTTGTAGTTTTGGCAGGATACTGACTCTATTCTTATATTTCCTCGCTTTCTAGTCAGTTCATTTCGTATTGCGTATTTCCTTATGTTCAAACGGCTCACGTTAGTCAACAAAGTGCATACATAGGGAAGCACACTGCATTACATTATGCAGAAAAATAGGTACTGAGAAATATACGTATGTACTTAAGTACCGAGTTACAATAAAATAAAACCAAACCAGTGCAACACGGTGTCATACTTTAGCACATTCGCACAGCACGTATACAGCAGTATAGTGTGAGAATTTCGAGACTACTATCATACGTTTTGATGATACATTTTTTAAATGATAATCTTTTCAGTTAACTTGCTATTTTTCCTCTGACAGTGAATCAAGTCATTCAAATTTTCTTCAAGCAATTTTATGATTAATTACTGCTAGATTTTGAAACCCAGCAATCACCAGTTACTGCTTAGATACATACATGCTAAACTTTCAAATCTTTGCTTTGGTTGCTTTGTAAGAGTAAATAAAATCAGCCTGCCTTTGTTGCCTTAAGATACATCTATGGTTGGTCTGACAAGCCATGGACGACATCCATGGTGCAGTTACGACATTCTGGTCATGCAATCTCATCAATACACTGTACTGAGTATCTAGCGATGTTCAAACGAGCCTGAAATTGCAATGGTGGTCTGTGTAGAAAACTATCCATTGTCCACCGCTTGCCATGAAATAGTTTCACTTACGAACATTAGCAATCCCAGCACGTGATGTACCTTCCAGTTGACAAATAAGCTGGCATGATCGCTTTCCCTTGATTTCCCTTTCATGGATATCTTGGTCTATCATTTGATTCAGTCAGGTGGAACTACTGTGGTTTCTGCATCACAGTGTGATAAAGCTTCTTTTCACAGTTTTTCAACGTTACCATTGCTTGGTGATGTCAACAAAATAAATACGTTGCTTACAACATTTTCTCCGCGGGGTCAAATACCGTGAGACCATCAAGTACTTTTCCAAGTACCATGTATGTCGCAGAGTGTAGAATGACAAAGGAGTTTGATAATGAATTCAGAACTGGTAAAACATTTATCGATTCAGTCATTTGATTTATGTGCATTCAGTTGCATTTACAGGGTATGACTTAATGCATAATCGTTCATGTCTCTACGCTGGATACATTCCAGCTACAAATCATCGTTGAAGAGTGAAAAAGAGCTATATGCATTGTGCCCCGTGCGGAGCATAATGCATGCTGAATTGATAGCAATACAACTGGTATTCTGCTTAAGGGGCCAGATGCATTTAGCTCTTTCTCACTCTTTAACGACGAAATATTTCACGTGTAGTAAAAAGTAATTGAATAAACTGATGATAAGCCACGATAAACGTGATAAAGATGATGACAACATGTGACCGGGGATAGGAAGCTGAAACGGCTTGAATTATTAATTTTTTATTCCCACTTAATCAGCACGTGGTTGGTAGCCCGACACAGTGACAACTACCTAACCTATATAATTTGAGACACACACGTACGTGGTTGACGTTCAACATTCGATGTCGGACGGAAGGTACCACGGTGGGGAATGTGCCAATAAAAATAAGTAAGTAATTTTAACTGTATATAGTTTTATCATGACGAGATGAATAATACAACACCGGAAGTGGTATTATAATACCAATTTGAAAAGGTAATGAATGCTGCATATAACATGTGCATATGCATATACAGATACTGAAGAAACGCATAAAGTGAATGAATTATTCCCCGTTTTATTAATCTTAGAGATGGTTCCTTTAAGAGTATGACAACTATTTGATGAAGCATACAGCTCAAATTCTTTTGTTACAATAAGCCATACTTTGAAGCTAGAAATAACTAAATTGCTACAAATAAATTATGATTGTTTACATTCTGTAGGAAGATCTATGACATTCATTGTGATTTGTGGTCGGTCCTCAGAATGCTTGTGATGAGGGAATTTATTTGGTGTGGCCAAATTGGGTAGTGACCCTTGAGTGTTGCAGGGGCGCTGTGCAACGGATGCAGCAATATTCGAGTCAGACCGATTGTACTTCAAGTGAGATTTTACCAACTGACCGCCAGCTAGTGCGGCCATTAATGATAATTCCCCTGCAAGAACCGTGGCACAAACTAGACTTGCTAAGGTTCTAGCATTTTGACCCGGCTGCGACAGATGAGGCCCATTCAAACCCAACATTTTGAGACAGGCCGCTTGAGCTGGGAGTACTGTCCCACCACCAATCGTTCCAACTTCAATACTGGGCATAGTACAAGAAACATAAAGATCTTCACCAGTGTCACCCCAGGGTTCCATCAGTGTAATACAATTGCTGCTGCAGATATTTTGAGCTGGGTCCTACAAAAATGGAATGAAAAATGAAGCTATTAGGAAATATTTCAAAGGCGATGCATTTATATTTAGAAATAAGCTATTTGTAAGTGGAACACTCATACTTTGGATAATTTCCAAGGAAGTATACTAAACATTATGCTAATTGAAAGTGAGCTAGGTTACCTGTCCAGTAGCAATGAAAACGGCAGAAACTATGTTCGAGGCATGAGCGTTAAAGCCTCCGATAGAACCTGCCATTGCTGAGCCAACAAGATTTTTTGCTATATTTAATTCGACTATAGCTGGCACCGATGTTTTAAGCACTTTTTGTACCACGTGAGCAGGGATGACGGCTTCGGCCACTACACTCTTTCCTCGGCCCTCCAACCAATTTATTGCAGCAGGTTTCTTGTCTGTACAGTAATTTCCACTAACCGACAAAATTTCCATCTCAGGGAAGTCCATCAACATTGATTTCAATGTTAGTTCAGTTCCTTTGGATACCATATTCATGCCCATGGCATCACCGGTTCGTGCTACGAATCTAATGAATAGAAATCTCCCGGCAGCACGACTCTGGACGCTTAAGAGTCGAGCAAAACGACTGGAAGAATCGAACACTCGTTTTAACTTCGCAAAGTTTGCTGAAGCTTCAAGCCACTTGATTGCGTCACATGCCTTCACGGCTGATGGAAACCGAACAACGGGTCCCCTCGACATGGCATCGAAAACGACGCGAGTTTTAACCCCCCCACCAAGGTAAGTAGCTCGACAACCACGATTGGTACTTGCAACCAAGCATCCCTCCGTAGTTGCCATTGGGACTTGATATTCTTTGTCGTCCATGAGTAGAGGTCCAGCAATACCCACAGGTACTCCCACGTAGCCAACAACATTCTCACAACAAGCGCCGAAAACTTTAGAGTAGTCGTAATTTTCATGCATTAAATCTTGCGATAATTTCACTGTCCGCTGAATCAATTTACGCCTAAAATTTAAAACAGTTATTGTTATTGAAATAATAACAGTTCATCTTACTAGCAGCAAAAGAGAAAAAGTATTATTCTAATACTTATTGATCGTTATCACAGAATTCATACCGAATTAAAACTCCACGGTCAAAATTTTGAACATCTTTTTCGAGGTTGCGTGAATGGATATGATTGGCATCTACAAGTAAAATAATCTCTTCATCCGATAAATCCCGTGCTCCGTTACCCGATGTTCTATAAATATGCAAGCATTCTGAAATTGGTCGAATTCTGCCATCCGGTGCAGCTTTTTCCAATACTGTCTCTGATTGTTCCGATATGTTAGGGGGAGAGGAAGACCTTATCCACAGAGCTGAATTTTCTAAACTACTTTCTTCAACCTCACAGTTTGAAAGTTTATTGTCATTATCTAAAAGATCAGAGATATAATAATTAGTATATAACCATGACCATAACTCTCAAGGAATGAATGAATCTCATTCCACTAACACCATTGCTATCCAACAGAATCTACTCCTTATTTCATAAAAAAGTTACTTACTTGAAACCAACGACTTTGTGCAATCGCATTCGCAATTACAACGACGTTCATTCTTATTAGGATTAGAGGAACCCCTCAGAGCAGACTTTCGCTCATTTACTAATAAATAACATATTCCGAAAGCCACACCAAATGTGAATATATAGACGACGGGAACACCATCGATTAATGGAATCCACCTGCAAAACGAATCCAATAAAATAATTAAAAATTAAATACAGTATTTAAAGAGTCTAGATATATAATTACTAGTGCAGGAGATAATCACCAATATCTGACGATGAGTAAGCTAGATAGCTAGATTGAAATAATCTGTAAGATAAAATGAGACAGTATTGAATAGAAACTGATTTGAACTTCTTACCCCATTTGAAAAAAAACAATAGCGTGGTGCTTTAACGGGCAAATAATTCAATACAATCTGCTGTGCTGAAAGCCAACAAACTGGGTACGTCTGCGGTCTTCAGCGAAGTGACGGCTCAAACAAATAACAACAGCAGGAGAGAGCGAAACCCACGCGATGGGAACTAATGATGAACGAGCGAGGATCGTAATAATTATTAATAGTATTAAGAACAATATTTTTAATAGTTTCGAGAGCCTAATATATAATAGTATTCATACCTAGCGGCGGAAACTACCATCTTAACCTTAGCACTGGTTAACAAATGACACGGTGCCATTAAATGTTTACTACCGACTATCGCACAAAATCAAGTCATTTCACTGGAATAACAAAAGCAGATTCTGCATAATATATTTAATAGATGTTGTGCTCTTCACTGCACTTTGCCTTCCTTTAAATTCCCACACTGTGCACACACAATGCACGTGCTCGTTAACAGCAAAACAAAGCCGTAATCCGTTAAACTTTATACTTTCAAAATTTCAGTTCCGTTTAGGAGAAACATCAACAATAACAAGTTCTAGAAATTCCCCAGATTATTGAAACAATCCAATTATTTACTTGTAACTCGCCACTAGTCAAGTACGAAAATACAGCAAGATGGAAAAGTTTGAAGTTTTCCAATAAGTGGAACTGTACCACTAATTCACAGTAATTTCAATTATTATTCCACAATAAATACTTCGAAATCTTGAAAACTGACTTGTTTCTCCCAGATTCAATTTCACAACTCAAATGTAGCATTCACTGTCACTATTGGTCTTTGTGTATGATGAAATAGCAATACGATCCTGCATTAATCATTAAGTATGTAATTGCCCATGTTGATATTTGCTTGTGTTTCCGATTCAGCCCAGGTTTCTGGGAAAACATAAGGGTAGTATATCCGAACACAATTTACGAACAGGAAGAACGATCGCGATAAATGTTATCAAGTCAAATAAAGATAATTACGCTATTATTAAACTAGTAGTAATGACTCATGAAATAAATATTGCTGCCTATTACGCAAAGATCACCACACATTGCACTAGAATATGATACGAATTCGGATTTGGAATCAGCTCAATCTTTGTTTACTCTATCTATACAAAGTTAATTACGAACATGGTCAACATACTCAGCCATACGCTGGAGATGTTAGATACTAATATTTGGCATTAGAAATGTCCTTTGCACCTGCATTAACATTGAGTCAACTGACATAGATTAATTTCGATTAGGACACTGGACTCAATCGTGTAGATTATTTTCAACCGACACCAGTATTCTTCATCCGCCGTTAAATCGTTTTTTAATAACGTACTTAGAATGGTGGCTGTATTTAAGTAGATACTGTCACCTGTCACTGTGACTGTATGGATGACGGAATCTCCCACGAGGACGAATTACCCATTTCGCTCTCAGTACCCGCAACGTTTGACGTTGAGCGTCCAGTGGTTTAATTGAATGATAAAGAACTAAACAGCTTGGCCAAATAATTTCACTTTTGACCTTGTTTGTACATCTGTCAAGTCACGTCTCAAGTCAAGAATGAAGAGTGGGGAGAGATATACCCATATCAGTTGACACGTTGAGAAGTGTAGCAGAAAAATGATTCGAATGACAGTACAAAAGTTACCACTATGAAATAACACAAGTTACAAGTACATAATATAAATAAGTACTACCTAAAGCTAGCCACAAGTAATTTACAATTTCAATTTACATAGGTAAGGTTTCTACATTTCCGAAATATATCTTAATCTAATCTCCACTGACTGTGCAATAGTGCAAGTAGTCATTAGTATAGCAGTTGCAGTTTGCAGTTATGTTGCAGTGAAGCGTTATTTCTTAGAATCGAAGGATGGACAATGGCAATGACAATAAGACAGAGTGACTGTTGACCGTGAGACAGTAATGGGTATGGGCACGGGTACGGCTTTGAGTAATCGTAATAGTGGTGGGTACGGTTGACGTTGACTTGACTCTAAACTTGAATAATGTTACTTGTACGGAAAGGAGAAATAAATCAAACGCTACAATACAATGCTACACTATATTGTATATCCCTGAATTAATTGTGTGAAATAATTGCTTCAGTAGGGAATCCCAGTATCTCAGCCAGCCCAAACCCGAGTTGAGGATCTTCGGGATATCCGAATCCGCAACCGAATACCGGATCCGAGTAGAATGAAAATGAAACCACAGCTACGGCAGCACCTATCTGTATGTCATAGAACGGGAAATGAACCAGGATTTGGTCTTGGGGACTTCTTGTGGACTCACTCCAATGATCTTTAAATGGTAAAAGTGCAAGAAATGGGAGACGAGTAGCCTAGACGGAGAGAGCTAGAGAGTAGGGAGACCGCTTATGCATTCCTTCCAAACCCAGCTCAGCTGTAGCTCCACACACATACACAGAATACACATATATTTTATTGGCTTGGCTGCAGGGCGTATCGTACGATTCGTAAGTACACTCCAAAACAAAAGTATGCGATATCGCCCGCAGTGCATAAGTAAGGTAAAACTACGGTTTTTACAAATTCTCAGAAGCATCGTTACAAAAGATTTTAGTGGTGAGAACTATACATCTCACTGCCTGCAAAAACATGCAGGTAAATTAAAAGCAAAGTCCATTTGGTTTTTTAATCAGAAGATTGTGTACTGGATTGGTTTTAAGCTCAATGTATGCATGTATGTACGTATCTATTAAGCTTTTCATTTATGTAATTGCATAAAAATAACATTTAATTTTAATTTTAATATTTTAAGTTTCCCGGTAGAATTCAATTCGGATTTGAGACTAGTCTCTTGTAAGCCCGGCTATCATTTGTTTATGCGGCTATTACATGTTTTATGATTTTGAATTTACTTTTGGACTGGGATTGCTTTTGTATACATATTGTGCCCATCTAAGAAAAATAATGCAGTTTATCTTTAACACTTGTATAAATCATTTCAATCAAAATTCACAGTCAAAAACTAGCTGTTATTCAAACAATTGTAGTACCTAACAGTTTTTATAAAAAGGGATGATTTTGGTACAACAAGAAATCGAATTCAATAGCATAGTTTTGGAGTTTTCTTTAATGTTACGTTAGGGATTTAGTGGTAATGGCTGTGATTTAGGGAGCGGTAATAAATAATGTAACGCAAAAAGACCAACTTTAGATTTTGACCCCTCCTCTGCTATGTCATCTGTCACTATACATGATTATGATTTGTTACCTACTATTTTCTATTTTTTCTAAGAAGTAAGGCTATCGGCTATGGCTATCGCACTAACTTTTATCCCCTCCGCTCTCTTCGATGCGTGGATTTGTCGTCATATCATCATCTACAATTTCTCCCTTATGGTCGAGATTTATGAATTAAAATTTAATGTGGAAAATAACCCTACTTATTATCCTCCGTACAACGTTTATGATCATGAACATACAACAATTCAGAAATCAAAACGCATATATCGTCTTTAATTAAAGAACAAAAATTAAACGCATTGGGCCCCGTGCTGAGCATAGTGAATGCTTACAGCAATATTTATTTATTAGCATTAGTAATCATAAGAGATACATTATGCACAGTATGTTACTTTGTATTTAGATTGTACAATTTCTCTGTGGATTCATCTAAGCGAGCAGTGACTTTAACAACACCAACGTGCGCTACCTCTTGACACAACATCTGTAGTTGGAACCAGAAGTCTTTCCCCGCGTAAATTTTAAACTCGCATTCCAAACTAGAAAGTTAAAGTTCGTTCTTCCCTCTTCCGTATTTCTATTCATCTTCACGTAGTATTCCAAATTCCGAACCAACACCAATGATGCCACCAAGTTTGTGGGTGGGTCATGCAGCACATAATTAAATACGACGAACAATGTAAAACTAATAACTAAGGTATTTGAACCCATGCTAAATGCTAACTTGATGACAATGGGGTGGGTGGGTCACAAACTTACAAAGGAATAATGACGCCATTTACGGTAGCTACCGAGATGGATTTCGAAAGCGTTCCTCTTGCCCTCGTGCGTGCGGAGTACTTGGCATCTATAATGTTTACTTCCTTGTTGTCAAATTGCTCAAGCAAGTTTGTCACGTAGACAGTTAATTCAATATCCCGATTTATTAGAAATCAAAAGCCACTTTTAGAATTAAATGTTGAATTAAAAATTTTAATTTGATGAAAAGCGAATAAATAGTAATTAGTAAGTAATTAATTAATTTTATAAAGTAGCGCCCGCAGGATTTTTTCATGTAGGTCAGGAAAAAACTTGTTTGCATCCAGGGTAAAATTTTTAAAAACTGCATTTTATCTAGTGTAAGATCTAAAAAAAAACTGCACCTTATCCAGCGTGAATTATAAAAAAAACTGTGCCTTTTCCGTGTAAGTTTTAAAAAACTGGCTGTTTCAGTGTAAATATACAAAAACAACTGCGTATTTTCCATGTAAGTTTTAAAAAACGGCGTATTTTCCATGTTTTAAAGAAACTGCGTCCAATTCGTGTTTTTAAAAACCCTTTGTAGGCCTACGCCTAGTTACGCTACTGATTTTAAGGTTTAAAGTAGATTCATGATTTGTATCGTGTCATTTTGGCAACAAGGTTTTGCCGTTTAGGTGTGCGGTTAGCTTCAAATTCTGTGGTGTTTCTTGGTTTGGTTTTGGTCTTTTGGTGGATCCCGTAAAAGCTTCAGGGTTTCAGCGTATAACATTTGCATTATACATACGATTTGGCTAACTTTCCTTTCCCCACTTTCCGTACAGTAAAGTCAAGTATACGAGGTTTACGACTTTTCGACTTGGGCCATCGCAAACAAACACCAGTACCAGTAACCAGTACCAGGTTTCGATACGAACGAAGCCAAAGCAATTATTAGGTATATACAGGAGTATACTTATAGCCTAGGCATAAGTGATAAGTACACACTACACACACATTCCACTATTACCGTTTTCTCTCTCCCAACCGACGTCGACGTCCACTTCACATTGCGATTTTGCGATTACACATTTAGTATTTAGGTTTGCATTTGGTTCTGGTTGTGTTTACAAACAAGTTGTAAGTTGCAATTAGCATTTACCAATCTTGGTTATCTTGGATTTGGATTTATTTGTGAATAACCAAACGAGGTTGATTGTCATGTCAGTGTAGTGTCATTGGTTTTGCGATTGTTCATTATTACATGACAGTATGTAGTCGACTCATTATTACTCGATTGATCTGATTTAACCACTTTTATTTCCGCCTTGTTCTTGTCTTCTTGTCCCATACCCTCTCCTTCATTCATTATCATTATTCCTTATTCTTCGTCTTCCCATCGTTATCATTGTTTCTACGATTGACCATAGTCAGCGTTACCGTCGTTGACGGATTATCCGTATCCCTCAACTTCATCTTCTTCGTCGTTCATCCGTCTTACTTGTTTGCTATTTGGTAAATTTCCTAAATTAACTGGGTTTGGAGATTCAGCGTTAAATTTATATGACATTTTGATCAAAGATTAGTAGTCAGTTTATTGTTATTCCTTTCAATAATATTGTTGATTGTTTATTAATTCTTGATCTTGTTTGCACATTTAACACCAATTACATGTGTGTTCAACAAAATCAATGTTGACGAATGAAAATTCTAAAGTTGTAAGTGTAGCGTTCAGATCAACTTGAAAAGTTGGCAGTGAAGACAAGACAGTCATCAGTACACAAGACAGTCAAGTAGCAACAACCATCTTAATGTCTAATGACATGCACTGATAATTTGTGTGTGGTTGGTGGTGTGGTGTTTACGTCGTTAATTTGAAAGAGTAAGTTTAAGTTGCCTACGTGTGGCATAGCATAGTTGATAGTTGAATGTTGAAAGGCATGTCTATGTCATGTCATGCATGATATGATGAAACTAGTTTTATCTATTGTCGATCAGTCTGAAGTCATCAGTCATTCATTTATTAGTTGTTGGTTGCCTTGTCTTGTAAATCCGGACTGACTGTCAATATCCAATATCCGGATTCATCTGGTTGCATTGACTTGGAGTTAATTTATTGTTAATAATTACCGTTGAATTGTGGGATGATTCCTTCACCCTTGTTTCGCTTATGGTGGTTAGTGATGACAGATATTGTGTGACATACTATTGTCATTTTCATCCGTGATTTTATTTTCTTTCTAGCTAATGAAATATTTATGTTGAAATTAATTTAGTCCACTATCCGATTCACAAGTTGTAACTCGTCTCACTTTAGCATGCGCTTCTACTCTTCTTGTAAATAAAGTTGATTTTCAATTAAATTTATTTTGAATTAGAATTCTGGAATCCGGGCACTAGAGCACTTAACATTCTACATTACATTGCTAATTGGCAACAGACTGGTGACAACACTGACAACTAAGGAAGTCAGACGTAACCAAAAGCCTAATGACTAATGACTGAAGTTTCTTCATAAATCTGGAAAATAACGCAAAGTTTACCATTTACAGTCCAGGCATCTAATCTATACATCTGGAAATCGTTGCCAGAGAGCTGACTAACAGAAATAATTGGCTCCGATTTTGCTTCTGTCAGAAAGGTACCCTTGTCTATAATTATTATAATAATATTACTAACAACAAAAACGATTGATTTCGATAATAATGTAAAATTTTTAAATGTAAATTTTTTTGTAAGATTTTGCCAATGCTTACTTTTTTATTACTGGTAAAATTTCACTCCAAGCAGAAGCGGATTGAATTTGTGGGATGTGGATATGGTACCTACGTTGCTCTTGTTGTGTTTGTTCGGTTTGGTTGGGTCTGGGTCTTTGACATGGGGTGGGGTGTTGAGTTCAGTGCCAATGCATCTATTCTATATTTAAAAGTGGCAACAAATATACACAATACACAGAGTGATTCATCCGATAAGATAGTAATAGTTTAAAGTTCTGAGATAGTAAAAGTGGAATTGTGGAATGCATTACGCTCGTGTGCTAGCAATAAATATTCCTGGAAATTGAATATGTGAAATTTGAATCACCTTTTTTAGTCAAATGTAGATTTTCTGTACGCATACACTTATCGAGAATCGAGATAGAACCTGTATACTTAATGTAGATACTTTGTTATATTTGACATTCGATTTACAAATTCGTTTTGCACACGAATTTCGGTATTTTTTGGTAATTATTTAAATCTTTTAATTTATTTTAAGTACTGATAGCACACGATGGGTAAAAGCTGGTAGTGTGTATTTAGTGTTTCGCCTTTTTAATTACATACGAATTTAGAATCTCAAATTCTGCAACAAGTAAGTACTTGAAGAGTGGATGAGGGTAAAGGCAGAGGAAGTATTAGTACTAATACTT
>JAAXYX010003240.1:0-14988 GCA_036851915.1 Ptenothrix huangshanensis | reverse complement strand
AATTATGATTTAAGTAATTATCCAATATAACTCCATTATTCGAATTAATATTAGCAAAACCTTCTAAAGTTAAGGTTCTTAATTCTAGTAGAATATAATTGGATGTGTTTGCACGATTAATAAATCATATAATGATAATCGGAAAGCAAAAAATTACCTAAAAACGTTTGGATTAAACAATGCTAAATTATCTGTTTACTTTAATATAGCGTAGTACACAATAACTATCTATCACGTGGCAATAATTACGTAGTAATGATAGTTCCTTCCATTTTTATGAATGATTTTTGATTAAACTATAGTCCCATGTAGCGATGGGTAAGCTTCAGCTTCAATTCATGTGTGGAACAAGCTTGTTTTTTGGTTCCGAAATACTACTGTGTGAAAACATGGGCAATTGAGTTGCCTACCCTACTCCTACCCTATTTTCTACGTGTTTTTCACACCCTACCTACTTTCCTACTGTAGGATTGTGCCCACCTATTTCCCTCCCTATTCGCCGAGTAAAATTTTACGCCTACCTACTTCCTACCCTACGAGCAAAAAGAAGCCTACTTCCGCCTACATTCCTTTTTTTCTTCGTCGAACAAAATGAAGGAATTAGTGGGCTACTAAATCCCTTAAATCTTTATCAACTTCACGCTGCTTGAAGGCATTGTTTGTGGAACATCCTGGGCCGTTCTTTTAAGATTCAGCTTTTTAATTTTTCGTTACGTAGTTTGATAGTAATGCAGGTAGCGACGAAACTGTTTTTTTATTCATACTTTGTGAGGTTGCTCCTATTTTATTTTGATTAATATAAAATTCATTTATTAATTACAAGAAAGTGATTTTTAATTGATCTTTTAATTCGCTTTCTTGTTCACAATTACTTAATTTACAAGGTGATAGACATGCATATTCGAGCCCTGACGACTATCAAAGGTTCGAAGTTTTTCCTCACATCCGACCTGCAGATACTTTAGCTTACATTTACCATCACTTTCAACAAAAACAAAATACCTACGATTTTAAATCACCTCGAACCTTTGCTATGTTGCCTGGATTTCACGTTTCACAAATTTTGCATGTTTTTAACAAGCTTCAGCAATCTTGTTGTTGTTAGTGTCCTCTGAAAATATAACACAATTTAAAGGATAATCACAACTAATTAGTTCACAGGGCAAGACTAGTCAAATCGTACTTCCAATGCTGTGCACTATTTGGGAGCGTTAGCAAATTATTGTCTGCAAAGTGGGTATGTGGTGAAAGTACCCCCCGTCATTGCACTGTTACGGAAGGTAAGAAGTAAGGGGGGCGGACGCAAAAATGTGGAAGATTTAATGGCATTTGTAAATGCTCGCTGAAGGATTGAAAGCTATGAGCAAATCAAAGTTTTGAACAGCAACCTGAAGATGGAGAAATCGTGATAGTGGAATAATTTTTTCTCCGTCCTATTTATTTATAGGGATAATTTGCCTATGCCCTTCAATCCTACTAAGATTTTCGCCCTTCCTACATTCTACCCTACTTTGTAGGCTAAATAGGCAAAAAATCCCTGCCTACCTTCTTACCCTACCTACTTTCGACTATATATTCTCCCCTACCTACATCCTACCGTACTTTGTAGGATAGGGCCCACCTTTGCTGTGTGCTGGTACAGTTGTTCACTTTGTAGAACTTTGACGTGATGACTGATTTCCTACTCGAGTTTGATAAAATTCTTTGTTCAAGTATCAGAAATGTAAATGACAATATCAGTAAATTAATGCGGTGAAGATAAGTGATTCGAGTGAATAAATAATAGACTTGACTTTATTAACATCGCTTGATAGTAAAAGGAAGTAAAAGCGAGACGCTTAGCAGGTACTTATTGTGCAGAAATGAGAAAATTAACATTGGGAATAGTCTTCAGTTCCTTCAACAGCTGGGAAGATACGTCCGCCCTTAGTGGTTCTGAATCCCTTAGGAGGAAGAACATCGGGGTATTCGGGGTAAACAGGACAGGGCCTGGGCTTGGGCAATTGCTTGTAGAGACATGGGCATTCAGCATCCAAGGGAACAGGTTGTCCGATCCAAGTAGTTCTGGACAAATGATCTTCAAGATCTTCCTCGGTCAAAGGGTGAATGAGAACGGACAAGTTGCCATGATTTTGCATGTACCAAGAAATGGCTTGTGGGAAGGAGGTTCTGTTGCAGCAAAGTTCGTACTGGCCAAATGGATGGGGTCCGTCGATACCGGGATGCAACTGTGTTTTGTGGCGTGGCATACAGAATCATATATTAATAAATGCTGAAACTAACTAGTCGTCTTACGGTTAAATTTCTTGTGCTTGAGAGTATTTTTAGGCTTGGTTTTAAAACTAGAATTATCTAAAAGGAAATATTTACCTCATTGAGTGAGCAATCACTAAGAAATCCTTCCTTGATTTGTTCTCGGGTGGCACGTCTGCATGTTTGGAAAAAAGAATAAGTATTTTTTAATCAAATAATAATTTTTTATCATCCCTCCAAAAATGGCATCCCAAAGATGTAAAATCGTTGAAAAACATGGTTCATTTGCCCAACTTCGATCCTCGCTCGATCAAATCATCCATTTGCCGAAAATTTCAAAGGTCTAGTTTTCTCGACAAATTTTGAACGTAAACATATCTACTAACGGCCCCCCTTGTGATAAGTAAAACAAGTTGAACGTTATACGTCATAAAAAAATTGGATTTTACAGTTTAAGTGTTTGTATTTTTCGGTGTAGAATTATTTAATTAGTCAAGTGACGTAGGTTATTTAAATGTGATTTGTTTCGAATAGGCTTTACTTTTCAGGGGAAAATACTTTCGATTTGTGCTAAAGAATCTTGTGCCCTGTTTCCCTAATTCTCTAGTAACCAATGTAGGTACTTAGTATTTTATAATTATAGGAAATTGCTAGTGAAGTTTAATGTAAAAAATTAGCTTTAAAAATGTATTAAAATACCTGAAAGACAGTGCTTCTTCTAGATGTCTGGGGTTATCTTCGAAGAAGTAAGTGTGGAAATGGAAGGCTCCGACGTCCCTGAGATCCCAGCCGGCAGCCATGGAGAGGGCAGCAAGGCCCAAAAATGCAACAGTCAAAGCTTTTCCCATTTTGCTAACGGAGAAAATGAGTAGTTGTTCAATGTAGTCCAAGTGGTTGAGCGAACTTGTTGATTTAACTGAGGAACGGGCACCCTATTTATATAATTCACTTCATGTCCAATAACAATTGCTCGCTCCTGAATGCATATTCATTCAAGTTTTCTTGAACATGAAGTTTTAACAACTTCAAACTTCAGCTTGAACAATTAATTGGAAGTGCTTATCCGCAAAAGTATTGCTTAATCCTACAATTTTTTCATTATCATCACATTCGACAAATCAAGTGGCTGTCTTGATAGCAATCGTGGTTTTATTTTAAACGCCTCGATTGATTGATCGCAAAACGAGTCCAATAAATCCACCATCCGTTTCAAATTTTTTGTTATGATAAGATAAAGAACTCCTTAAGCTTGCGTTGCAGCGCAAAGCTCAAGTTATATTTTGTACTCTTACTAATTTCCATATTTACACACTAAAAACCAAACGTTTGAATCATCATCACTTTTTAATTGCTAAATATACTTAATTGAATTTATATAATTAATCCATTCAGGTAATCTGTAGGTACTTTCCCCACTCGATGCACATTCCAGTTTGAATAATTATGTCATTGGTGATATCATCTTGAGATTAAAATCAGCTTACAGTTTCAAGATATTGTCTACACCACAACTTGAGCCTACTTAGGCAACTATAAGCTTCTAATCCCACGTGTTAAACTAATCATTACTTTGAAGTAGATTTAATTTACAATGTACTTATTGCCTAATGGATTAATCAACTTTGTTGAAGAGCCCATCCACAATAGTTACGAACTTGCGAAACTACAAACACTTGAAGTAAGTTATTGCATAAAGACGCAATTCACAATTATTGTAAATTTTAATGTTTACTACCGATGTGAGATTCCATAATTCGATTCCAATGGATTCCTTAACGAAGCATACTGTGCATAAACAATAGTTGGTTTACTTCGGTGGAGATTGTTTGTGATTATGATACTAAAATGTTGTTTAAATGTTAAAACTATGCTTTATGAGGACTTAAATATTTTAGTAAGAGATAAACTTTGAAGTAACTAATTTAATGTGTTGCGTAATCCTTAATTCACGCGAGATACCCGAGACCGAGAGTCCATGTGCTTTTTGGGTAGTACTGTAGTCGTAATGCTCAGCAATGCTTGTTTAGTTGGGTACTTACTTATCTCTTAGTAGCTAAATGTAAAACATTTAACTATAATCATAATAAACGTGTTCTATTTGCACACTGAAGTATTATTTTATAGAGTGCTGTATTAAATGTAATTATCATACCTTTGCGCTGTTCAAATGTTAACCTGAGCCAGTAGTATTTGCGGATTCTATGTTCTATAGCAAGGTTTAATGTCGTCTTTCTCAACTTTGAATAGTACAGATCAGTAAGCAGTATATTATTTTTCTAGATCCTAGACAAATTGCAATACTTATAATTAAAGCCTTGTACAAAACATAATTAATATAATAATGTCGGATCGAGGCCTTTTATTTCCAAAAACTTTTATTTTGACTAGAAAATGAAATACATTTTAAAACGTTGATGTCGTGATAAAGTACAAAATTGAGGATAAATTAAACTAATGACCTTCACATTCTTTCTCTAAAAGTTCAACTAGTGCAATCTTAATAAGAAATACAACATAGAATAAAACAAATTTGCTGGAAAATTAGGTAGCTATTCAAATTATATAACTATCAGATTTTGCTACCAATACTCTATAAGATAGGATGTAGGTATACAAATAATTCTAATTAAAAGAAGAATGAACTTCGGGTAAACCTAGGACTCAACTCAGATTTCCTATCTAATTTTGTTATATTTATCCGTTTTACATGTTAACTACTTTTATTATAAACTCATTAGTGTTAGATGTCGAAGAAATCATCAAAGTCGTCATCGATTTCGTCCACATTATCTTTCTTCACTTGTTCAAGGCTTCCAATCGAAGCTAACTGATTTCCGATCTTTTTAGCTTGTGCTTGCAATGGTCCCGAAGCAGACTCTTCGGAATCCGAGTCTTCGTAATCAAGTTTTAATTTTACTCGGCGGGGTCCGCCAGTTCCCGTTCCACTTGCTCCTTGTCCTGCTACAGTTTTCGGACGAGTAATACTTGCAGTTGAACTTACCTTAGGTGACGATGATGGCGACGATACACGTGGCGGATCTTGTTCTTGTGTTGTAGGTAGTTTTATTTGTTGTTGTATCATAGGTTTTTTAATCTCAGTAATTTCCGCTATTTCTTTTTCGTCTTGAGAGTTTCGCAACTCTTTTTCACGTTGCACCAGCTGACCACGTGGATCACTCGTATTGTTATCTCTGTGTGATTTTCACCAGTTCACGGTGGTCGCAGGCCATGACAAGTATGAAAGTTAGAAAGTTATTACGTAATTAGTATTATCATTTATGTATCGGCGTATTATAATTGTACAGAAACAAACATGATTAAATTCATGATACCTATTGATAAATATTCGATAGAAATCACAAATTACGACTAAATTATTGTTAAATGACTTTAAATGTGAATCGATCTTACGTTTTTGTTCCTAATAATGAATAATAATGATCCTTTTCCCACGTTGGAACTTCATCATCTTTCGTACCATTTCCGACAGTAAATTCTTCCTCAATTTCTCGAAAGTTATTTAGTACGTCAAGTGGACTCATGATTATTTTTCCGTCAGCATTTTTTGATGTAGTAACCTTTAGATCAACTGATCCCTTGTCCTTGTCAAAACACGGAAGGAGGCCTGGATTCAAATTGAAACCATTATTGTTACTACTTGCATGATTATGAATATTATGATTGTAGCTATTGTTAGTACTTGTAGTAGGTTTGATGACGCTAGCACTAGTAATTTTACTGTCTGTGTGTAGATTTTTTGGATTCGGGTCATTTTTCATTCCGAAATTATCGATGTTTTCTACAACTTTTCTTGCATTCACAATCCTCCGTTCATTCTCTTCATTCTCTTCGTGCTGATTTTGATTCCTTTCTTTTACTTCCAAGGCTTGTCCTTTGACGGGTACATTGAAACTTGGAATCGGAATCCGAAGTGGATTTAGAAGTTCACTGTCAATGGGTTCGTGTTCCTGTTCGTGGTGATCTATCGGACCGTTGTCAATATCATGAGGCAAAGAATCATTGAAAGTTCTGTTTTGAACTGAGTCCATAACACTGTCATTTGGACTTGTGGTCAGACTGTCCGAGAGAGATGAGTGTTCTAGTTCATTTTCGTTCTTTTCATTTTCCAAATCTTTCAATTCTTCAAGAATTTCTTTACCTTCAGTTAATAAAATTATTTCGGTTTCCTTCTGTGCTGTCACTGTCATAGTCATACCTAAAGAAGGTCTTCTAGTACTTTGACTTTCCGCTTGATAATGGGCACGTGGATGGGAACGAGAATGCTGATATTGATTTTGATGACTCGTTGTAGATTCCGAACCATCAGTTGTCAAAACGGTGGCGAGTATTCTTGCCGTATTCGTCTTCACTTTGTCCATGGCTTTCTGAGCCTGTGGAGTATGCACCGACATCGAGAGCGAGAATGTGTCTGACTGCGTGGAGTCATCCAAATTAATATTTATGGGGACCAGGGGTAATGATTTTTTCTGTAAAGCATTCTGGGCGGAAGTTAAGTCTGACTCACTGGTTGTTGACATGTCAAAGTAAGGATTATGACGATGATAACGACTCTTTTCGGCTAAGCTGTCGTCAGTATCTACATTTATATCTTTGTCCGTTGTAACTTGTGCATGCAGCCTTCGTAAGTCAGGCTTTTCGCCAGTATTCAAAGCATTACTTGAAAGAAACTGACTGGAACGTATGATGTGCTGCGTGGTATTAATATTGGGATATTTGATCATGGTATTTTCATTGGTGATAGCAATGTTGGTAGGCTTAATGGTATAGTAGTCATGAAGGTTGTCTTGTTTCTCTTGCATGTATTGAGTTTGAGAGGCGAATTTCGATTCAATTTGAAATCTTCCTCCGTTTCCGGCTTCTTTAAAGGCTTCAGAATAATTAAGGATACTCCCTTGAACGTCCAATGTCCTGGGTGTCTCGAAGTAATTAAATTCTGAAGTATCCTCCAATGCCTTCACAGGTCCTGTGATGTCCGTATTAACCCCAATTGACACACTGGGATGCGGGGATGCAGTCATAAACCGCTGGTTCAGCGCTGCAAGGGTGGCATTGGTTGCTGGAAGCAAATTATTTGTATTTGCGTTTACATTCATTTTACGGTTGTCCATGTACTTTTTGACCAAGACTTCATACTCACTCTACAGTGTGTGGGGAACGAATAAAAATGTATTATTGGCGAGGTATAAAATGTTATTTTTGGTAACAGAAGAGATTTGAACTTCATACTTAACAGTAATGTTATTACTTCAACACTTGAATAAATCGAATCAATCAATCAATCACTAACCCTCATAATTCGTAGTTTCTCCGACCGAGCTGCAAACACAGCAGCGTTCGCTTCAAGATCCTTGATCTTGTCCACAATAATCTGATTTCGCTTCCTTCTTTTTTCGTGTGCACTAATATCATCCACGCTCAACGTATAGGGTACAGCAGATTTACTTGGCGAAATGGTTGTATCAGAATTAAGACCCATTGCTGGTACTGGTGTTTGTACTGGTACGTCATCATCGACCCTTAGCAACGGTGGATCGCGGTTCCTTGGTGAGTTGGGCCAGAGTTTTGTAAATTCTTCTTGCAAGTGATATTGCTCTTCTTCATAACTCTTCAGCTGTCCATGAAGCTCAGCCATTTTTTCGTAAAACTTTACGGAATCGCCGTAATTCGAATGGTTCATTTTGTGTGAATCTAAAAGGTAAAAAATACAACTGTTACATCTAGTGATATCAGTGGATTTTTTTACACAGGATTCAAAATATTCAAATTATTAATTTATTTACAATCAATTTTCCATTTATTGGGACGTATCCCCGAAATTAAATTATGTTTCTGCTCTATTACTGGAGACACTCAATTTGAATGTACTGAAAGTACTGGTAGGAAGATCGTAAATACATAATGTGACTTATAATAATATGCTTAGGTACTTTGCTTACCCCGTAGTCGTAGTTGGAGCAAAATGACTAAAAGAACTAATGATTAGCAATGAATGAAGTTGAGGTTGATGTGACAGTGGCGTAAATGACTATGGCCAACTTTCAGTGAATTTAATGTAAAAAATTGTATTGATTGAAGAACACGTTCGGTGCAAAATTGTATAAATTACACTGACTAAAGCACACCGGTGCCGTGCTGGTGTTACTTCTTGCGGCACATTGACCATGACAATGAAATGATACGCAGTATTTCTGTTGGCTTTTGACGATCAATATACGCTGTCATGGTAACCCCCGACGTAAACAATTCTAATCTGGTCTATGTAGATTCGCATTCGGGATAATTGCATGAGTGATGTTGTGGTGTTGTAAGTGTCGGTTGGTTTCTCCGCTTTTTTATGTTTTTTAGTAGTATTACCTCCATTCGGATTCATGATCTTCGCTAGTTTTTATCATTGCTTGTCATTATCAATCATGTAATTCGTAATATATTACATATACATATACAGACCGCGTGACTTGACACTGCTCCAGTGCAGTGCTCCAGTTTGCTTACCTACCGTTTACAACAGCAGAGGTATAAACGGATGCAAATGAGTTTGAGTTTAGCTTTATTTACGACATTTACGTTTCCTACATAGAGGATTGTGGGACTACATTAGGGCTTCTTTACCGCTTTTTATCCCGATCAATGGTAACTGCTTGCTGCCTTGATAACGTATGTCATATATGTTGGACTCATATATATATTTGCACGCTTGCTCAATCTACAACGATAGCGAATAATGTTTTTTGTACCGGTATTGGAGACTAGCAAAATATTGGTTCAAAATCTGCTATTCCTGCGTATGTAATAACTGTCGCTGTAAATGTCTCTGTTCAGAATGTTTTATACGATTCTACGAAGTTCTCTTTTGGGATAGAAAATTAAAACACCTGAAAAACAACTTAACAGACCTGACCAAGATGCATTTTTGATGTATTTACCCTTGCAGAGATAGAAATCAGTGGAAGAGTGTACTTGTTTCCTCCAATACAGAATCATCCTGCTTTAATTTCTATTGATTCGAGTTCGACAAACTCCATAACAAAATTCTTCATGTTGTTATGGAATCGCATGCATTTGTAATTGTATCTCCTTATTTACTATTATTACCAAACGAAAACAGACGCGACAATAATGATTTGACTCATGACGTCATGGCGATGTGATTTGTTAAATTATTAGGAATTTTATATATTACTAACTATAACATATGTACATATATTGTCTATATTAGACCCTTAGAAATGTTATGAATTTGTGAGATGTTATGGGACAACATGCAGTATAGCATATATTATTATCGTAATATCACAAAAAGCAGTCGTGGAAAGGCTTTCTGGCCGGACTGCTCAAGTACTAATTAGTAATTAGTCTATGCAAAATTGATTTCAGTATAGCAATTAATTATATAATTTGTACGTTTTTTTGAAGTATTAACTAACTAATTTTGTAATTATATGCTGGTTAATGCATCGTGCGGGATACTAAGGTCAGTCAGATCAAAACTATGACTGAAAACGCCTTTAAATACCCCGCAGTCCGACGTGACGAATCTGTCGTCGACAATTATCACGGGGTTTTGGTCAGAATTTGCTACTAATTAATACTTAGAAGATAATTTTATTACTTACTATTTTATTACTTATTAGATGAAAAGTTCTACACCCGGAAAGTTACTGGCAATTGTAAGCAACAGTTAAATTAACTATTTTCAGGTCACTGACCCCTACCGTTGGCTTGAAAATTTCGATTCCGAAGAAGTTGCAACGTTCGTGGATCAACAAAATAAACTAACTCTTCCCTATTTAGCATCTTGTACTTTTCGGGATTATATTAGAAATCGTGTTACGGAGCTCTGCAACTATGCTAAATACTCCTGCCCTTTTAAAATCGGAAATCGATATTTCTATTTCAAAAATGCAGGATTGCAAAATCAAATGTAAGTTCTTGTTCAAGTTCTGCATTGTAAAAAACAGATGTTTCTCTGTAATTTTCGTAATCATAACTAATGACCAGTTTGGCTGTAGGTGTTAATGATTGCATATTTGAGCTTATCATCTTTGTTTTCGTAACTAAATTCAATGCAAATAGCTACAACTAACATTCTCTAATGTAATCTTTTATTAATTTATTCTGAAGGTCCCTTTACGTTCAAGACTCACTGCTTGGGGAGTCACGAGTTTTCTTCGATCCGAATCGTTTATCTCACGACGGAAAGCTTTCTCTGCATTCATACTCTTTTTCCGAAAATGGGGAATTATTTGCTTATGGAGTGAGTAGTTGCGGTTCGGATTGGTTCACAATTCACTTTAAAGATGTTGAAAATGGACAGGATTACGAAGATTGTCTCAAAAACGTCAAGTTTTCAAGCCTTTCTTGGACACATGATAACGCTGGCATTTTTTATGCAGTCAGTAAACTCAATTTAACGGTTGCTTTTTTATTAAAACAACAAAAGTTGAATTCTGTACGTATAATTAGTGTAGTGTACAAAAACAAAGATACTATTCATGGCATTGTTCGAAAACCATTTTTAGGATAAAGAATAATAAATGATGGGTAAACTGCATTTTCTCAGTACGTATTCAGACCTTGTATATTAAAGCTAAAAAATAATTGCTAATGAATTACAGTGCTACCCAAAACAGCAAGGAAAAAGTGATGGAACAGAAACTACGATGAATGAGAATCAAAAGCTATACTACCATGTTTTAGGAACTCCTCAGGAACAAGATGTATTAATTGTCGAATTTCCAGATTATCCAAAATGGAGAATGTAAGTCTGTAAAAAAATTTCGGCTGAACATTTATTTCTATTGCCTGTCCTGTTTTAAATGTAATTCAATATGAAGAAAGGTAAAAAATAATTGGGGGACAGAATGGACCGGTGTATATTATACTGCATGCAATCCTTACGATGATCGTTTGTATGCTTATCCAGAAATTGTGCCGTTTCGCACTGTGGGAATTATTTAGTCATTACGCCGTGGGAAAGTTGTCGAACCAATTTATTGTTTTACACTGATATCTCCGAGAGTATTGACAGTGGAACTGGAATTAACGACCATACCACATTTAATTTTGTTCCCATCGTGTCTAAATTCGAAGCTGATTACAAAGTGAGGCTACCTGTAATCTATGAATATTTTCCCAGTTGTCACGCTTTAATTTTAAGCAAGGAATACATGCATGCATTGTATGCAATATGTTATCTTTACAGTTTGATTTTTGTTTTTACCAGTATATCACAAATCTGGGAAAGATATTCTACATCCTTACAAATAAAAGCGCACTGAATTACAGGGTAGTGGCAATTGATTTGCTCAACTTGGAAGAAATTAACTGGACCACTGTAGTAGAAGAACATTCAAATGAAGTCTTGGAATGGGCAAATCGAGTTGGCAAGTAAGAGGGACTCAATGGCTCATGATATTGACGTTCTTTTTACTCACTTTTGGTTTTGTTGGCTATGGCCATTTTCAAGTTTTAAAAAATTTGCACAATTTGCTTATATTCTTATGGAATTATAGGATTCAACATGTAAAAAGGGATTGAAAGATTAGAAAAGTCCCCAACTCCTACCTTTATTGTCTTTAAAAACATTTCTAAAAATTGCGTCCTAAAAAGTGATTTTCAATTTTTTCAGTAAAGAAAACTATCAAAAGTTAGGACAGAAATATACGGTAAAAAGTAGATCTTGGTAAATTCTTCAAAATTTGAAAATGGGCTTTTAATATTAATTTTATGACCTATACCTTTTGTAGTAATTAGGAGATTTATTTTTTTATTTTTTGACAGTGACAAATTATTCTTGTGTTACATCCGAGACGTCACGCATATCCTTAAAATAGCTAGACTCGAAGATGGACACATTATTAAAACGATTAATGTTGAAATAGGGGCAGTTACTAGTCACTCAGGCAGAAGGTTCGACACTGACTTATTTTTTCAAATATGAAAATTTCTTGAATCCTGGAAAAATATTTCATTTGGATTTAAGTCTGTCGGAGTTAAGCCCACAGGTAGCTGAGCAAGCAGCGTTTTCCTGTTTATTGGTGTATATTGGGACGCATGCCAAATGATGGATCGATAAATTGAATATTTCCTCAAAGGAGTAATAAAAATTGACTTAAATCTGTAATAATTAATTATCATTTCATCTTCACTTCATTCGGTTTTTAGATCTTCCGCGAAATCAAGCAAACAAATTTTGATGCTGAAAAGTTTACGGTGAAGCAGATATTTTTACGGTAGCAAAGATGGCACCCGAATTCCGATGTTCTTGGTGTACAGAAAGGTGTAAATTACTTTGAAGATTATTATCCACTAAGCAGTCCGTAATTTGCATGAAGGCTTCAATGCCAAAATATCATTTTACAATTTAGCTTCTTACTTCCTTGCAGCTAAGATTTCTTGTTAAACAATGGGTCTGTTTGATTCTTATATGTAGGACATGGAATTGACTGGAAATAATTTCTGCCGACTCTATGGATACGGTGGATTCAATATTAGTCAGATGCCAACATTTTCCGCGCCGCGCATCACTTTTTTGGATATGTTTGAGGGAGTTTTGGCCACACCAAATATTCGTGGTGGAGGGTAAGATATTATAGCGTATTATAATGCAAGTATATTGATTGCGTACTTGCTATACACTAGTAATTTAATTCGTTAATGGGCATTAATTTTTTAAGAGAATATGGGAACAGCTGGTACATGGATGGAACCGGTCTAAACAAGCAAAATGGCTTTGATGATTTTCAAGCAGCCGCTGAATATCTTATCAACAATGGCTACACAAATCCGTCCAAATTGGTCATTCAGGGAGCTTCTAACGGCGGACTTCTAGTTGGAGCTTGTATGAATCAGCGACCGGAACTTTTCGGTGCAGTAATCGCACAAGTGGGGTAATTGCAATTTGTGCTCTCTTCCAAAGTTATATATGTAAATCAAGTGAATTCGTAATTCCGTTACTTAAACCTCTAGACATTAATTTAACAAAGATTTTTTTATATTTAAGATTTTTCTCAGTTGTTAATGTGTTATTTCAGAGTGCTAGACATGCTGCGCTTCCATAAGTTTACCGTTGGCTTTGGTTGGGTTTCCGACTACGGCAGTCCTGATGAAGAAGAACATTTTAAAAATCTGATAAAATTCTCTCCACTCCACAACGTTAAAGTCCCGAAGGGTGAGAGGGCACAATACCCTGCTACACTCCTCTTAACCGCTGATCATGACGATAGGGTTGTGCCTTTGCACTCATTCAAATTTATTTCCGAGCTGCAGCATAAAATGGGACCACATCCTAAGCAGGTAAATACGAATAAAATTTTTTTAAGGAGATGTAGACATTTCATACGTATCGACATATATAATTAGCTACCTTAATATAATTACTTTACCTTTTTAAAATTTTGAATCAAACTTTTTTTTACTGACAACGATTGATAAAACATTATTTTTTAATTTAAACTATGTTAATTCATATCTAGGTCAATCCTCTGATGATTCGGATTGATAACAACGTTGGCCACGGATCTGGAAAGTCTCTGTCAAAAGTGGTAAGATCTTTTTTTAATAGTTTTATCAGTAGTTCACACGTATACCTAATTTTATTACCACTATTGTAGTAAAAAATATTAATTCATGTGTTTATTTTCCGTTCCACAGATTGCAGAATACTCGGATATTATTTCATTCATCTTTCAGTCATTAGCGGTAGATTTTAAAATTCATTGATAAAACGGTCAATAAGAAAATGTCTTAATCCATAATCGCCCTATGGCATGTATCACAACGTTCGTGCATAGAAACAAAAAAGAATTAATGCTAATAATATAATCAATTATATCTTTAGAATTATGCAGAATTAGTAATAAGTTCCTTCTAAGCGATTTTAATTAGTACGTTGAAGAATAAAAAACTTTGAACCCCGAGAACTTGTCACATGGAGACGTTGTTGTTCTCCTTAACATTACAAGAGTAAAACGCTGAAACGCTTACTAATTACCAATGTTAGAATTTAATTGGCTACAACTAAGGTTGGCAAAATTCCCGATTTCGATTTTTTATGCCAAGGGCAAAAATAAATTCCCTTCCACCGTATTTTCCCAAAATGCCGGGATTTTTAAATTAAATAAATTAAGATAAATTCCCAGTCCCAAAACTGGGACAATTGCATATATTTGCCGGCGTCTGCAAGGGTGAAAATGTTCCGGGCGGGTGCTTTGGTACCCAGACAAAGCACTTACAGTTAAGTGGGAGCATCTTGGCCACGTCCCATATGGAGTTGAAGTCCAAAGGACTCGGACTCTAAAATTACTTTAAGACAAGGTGTTGGCAAGCCTATTTGAATAGTCTCCGCAGGTTGTCGGCCAAGCACTGAAAAACTGTTCAGCGGCCGTCGCTACCAGCCGAAACTGCAAAATGGCTTAATTCCGTGCGAAAGCAAGAAGGCATTGTTATGCCATCATACAATACACGGTCAGAATTGCCTAGAAATTATTATCAATAAAGAAACATATGCATGCATGACTGTAGTCGCTGAAATTACTTTGTCTACTTCTGTAAATAACTCGTATGTAGTTTGTCCCTTTGCTTACAGCACACGGTTCATAGCGATTAATACTTACAGAGCTAATAATTTTGTGCCACTAACTCTGGTACGTAAGGCAAAATATTGCGTAAGTTGGACGATGTTTGAATAACAAATTCGCATAAAATAATTTTAAA